>JADLZK010001076.1:0-92777 GCA_015847255.1 Hyparrhenia diplandra
GGGGTTGGTTTGATTTTATAGTGCTCTTGGGGGCTTGTTTTTTGAAGGGCGTTTCCGTGTTAGGTGGATGTCGTTATTGTGCGGGGTGTGGTTAAGGCTTGTACGACGAAGGTGCTATGCTAGGTAGGTGGTGTATTGAAGCCGCGGTGGAGTTAAGGCTGGTACAGGTGGAGGTAGTGTCCTTGGTGGGTGGTGTCTTTGAAACCGTGGCTGGATTTTTTGGTTGGGAGCCCATGCATATTCTTTGGGGCCTCCGATCCCTATGTAGTTGTATGTGGCTCGGAGGGGTGGGGGTCGCCCATGAGGAGCCCTCGGGCGAGGATGTCCCGTGATTGTGGGTTTGTTATGCCTTTGTGGGGTTCTATCTTGAGGGGCGGTTTCTTTTAGTGCGTAGCCCTCGGCCGGAGGTGCCGGGGTGCCCGTCTCTTGTGGCCTCAGCGGCTCTCACTTTTGAGAGCGCTGGGCGTCTTTATTGGCGAGCCTGGCGAAGGTTGTGGCGCCGTCTTTTGTGCGCCTGGCTGCGACTCATACCGGAGAGCGCTGGGCGCCTCTTCATTGCGGAAAGCTCTGGCTCGGGCGGAGGTGCAGCGCCGCTTTAGCCCTGCCACCGCGCTGCACTATACTGGAGAGCGCGGGCGTCTTCATTAGCGAAGCCTGGCGGAGAGTGCTGATAGCGCTGTTTTGTGCGCCACTGCGCCGCTCGCACTCCCGGAGGGCGCGAAAGCGTCTTCATTGCAGCGCGGGCGGAGAGTGCCGTGGCGCCCGTCTCTCTGCGTAATCGAGTATAGAGGTGTTTTTGCAGCCGAGTTTGGCCGAGGGAGCAGCCCCGCTACGCTGCCTCAACCCCGAGAGCAATCCCGATGCTCTTTCAAGCGATGAGAGACTGGATAGCTGCCCGGCCAGCCCCTTTCGGTGCCATGGTTAAGTTCACGCCTTTTCTCCGATGTGGGGTAACTAGCCCGCGATAAATTAGTTATGGGTACCGCCTCGTTAAAAAACCTTGCGCCTTTCGGGAAAAAGTGCAGCCCCTGATTGTTCATAACCTTAACTTCAAAAAAAAGAAAAACTTGTAAACCGTAACGCCCTACAACTTTCATGAGTGTCTAATACATTGCACCGCTTAGGGGTACCCCTACTTGAGGCCGCCGACATTCCATGTGGGGGAGGTCGTGGCCTTGAGGTCTTGCGGAGTGGAAGGAGCCGGGTCTTGTACTCTGATGACAAGGTAGGGTCCCGCTGCCCACTTGGGGACGAACTTGCCCGCCATCTTAGGTGTTTTTGTTTTCTGCTTAAGACGGTCTCCAACGGAGATCGTCGCGGAGGGTGAGCTTCTTGTTTCTCCATCTTGTGGTCTCTTCTTGGTACTTGTGACGGAGGTTGAGGGACGGCCATGTTTCTTGTTTCTTAGTAGGTCCTTCGTGAGTGCTTCTTGTTCGGGGGCTTCGTTGGTGGTTCTTGGCGGGCGTGCTTTAGTTCTTCGGGGTGAGGACGGCCTCTCTCGAACAGCAGCTTGGAAGGGTGTGAACTTGGTTGCTTTCGCTCACCGAGGAGGTGTTGTGTGACCACACCACGGGTGAGGCTCCTCCTGCCCATGTTCCTCTTGGCCTTGTATAAACCTTGGGCTGATGCCTGCAAAGATTATGCCGTTGGCTCTTTCAACGAGCCCATTGAAATCTTTTGGTGCCTCACGGACGATAAAGTGTATTTTGGTGCCCTATTTGGTGGGTAGAATTGTTTGAAGGCTTCACGACAATTTGCTGCGGAAGAACTTTGCACTTGAATGAGGGCGTTATCTTTGGCGGAGAGGGCGGGCTTCGATCCATTTGGTAAAGTATTCGATTTGCTACTCTTTGCATAGCGGAGGTTTCCGGGGCGGCGGCATTGGGCGATGAGGTCGATCGCCCATCTTTGAAGTGGCCAAGTGGGGCAAATGAGGATCGTCGGGCCCCGGCCTGTTGGGTGGTGCAGCGTGGTGACACTTTCGCGATGCGGCCCGGGTAACATTGCGTCATTGAGCATGGTGGGCGGTAGAAACCTTATGCGAACACCTTCCCAGCGAGTGCTGGGGGCGTTGTGCGGGGCGCAGATACTGCGTGTTACCTCCGCTAGGATGGCGCGGCCTTGGCCGGTAGATATGCACTTCAGCCATGGTGCATCCGCGGAGGCTTTGTAGTTTAGTTTGTTGTCCACCGGGGCGGTATCCGCGGACCTTCTGCTTTCGACTCTCTTTTGTTCTTCCTTCGGGTTGAAGTGACCCTTGATGAATGCTATGATAGGGGCCCTCGGTCTTACATTTGTGAATGGCGCTCACCGCCTTCAGTAGGTGGGTCATTTTTCTTCAATGTGGGGCGTGGGTATTTCAAAGAACACATCATGGGGGCGGCTCGCTCGGGCTACGGCCTGAGAGCTCGTCGGCTTCACCATTGTCTCGCACGATATTGTTTTTGGTTGTGACACCAGGAAAAAAGCCTCGGATCCTCCTTAGCCGTGCGGATATTTTTGTAGCTCGGTGCCTAGCCTCATGGTTGTCCTTCTCAGCTTGCTTCGAGACTACCTCCGAGTCGGTCTTGATGATGGCCCCGCTACCGACATTGCCGGGGAGCTTGTTGAGTGCCATCAGCAGCGCCGTATTCCGCCGTGTTGTTTGTACTTTGAAACTCTAACCTGGCCGCATATCTCATTTTGACTCGGGCGTGAGGTGATGATCGCTGCGATGCCGGCTCCGTGAGCCCCATGCTCCCGTCGGTGTGTGCTATCCATATCGGGTCAGGTTTGCGGCTTTGGTTGAACGATGTCGGGGTCGGTCTGCGACAAAATCTGCGAGGGCACGAGACTTGATGGCTGTTACTGCCGACAAACCTGATTGCGTGGTCTCCGATCTCGGTTGCCCGCCGCTATCCCGCCCGCGGCCTCGGGGTTTTTCGAATATGTTGTCAAGTGGAAAGCTCGAGGGTGCGGTGATCTCGTGCGCTTGGAAATAGTGCTTAGCTTTCTTGCGGCCATGACTCTTGCGTGAGCCACCTTTTCGATTCCGTGTAATTTGCTTGGGGCCTTGAGGGTCTCGGAGACATAGTAGATGGGAACCTGCACGGGTAGTGGCCTTCGTCCATTTCCTTGATGCGGCGCCCGGCATGGGGTGATCTTTGCGACATAGAGAGCAGCCCCTTGCCGAGTTACGGTGTGCGGGGTGGTGAGGTTCGCGAGATACTGTTTGAGGTCTTGAGCTTCTTGTGCGGAGGGCCCCAGGTTTTCCGACTCCGTGCCCTTTAATTAATGCGAAAGAATGGTAATCCGGCTCGGCGGATCGGAGATGAACACCTTTCCGGGGCGCGGGCGTCTGCGAGCCTTTGCACTGACTTTCTGCTCTTTGGGGCTCCATTTACGTGATGGCTTTGATTTTTCGAGGGTTTGGCTTGATTCCTTTACCCGACCGCAGGCAGCCGGGAGTAACTTGCCCTTAGCACTCCAAACACGCAGGCGGGGTTGAGTTTTTAGTCTTGGCAGCAGCTTGACGAAGGTTCTCACGGAGGTCCGTGATGTGGTCTTCTTTTAGCTTACTCGGACTACCGTGTCGTCGACATATAGGCTGAGATGGCCTTTGTCTTCCCTGAATACCTCATTGTCATGCGCGAGAAGGATGAGCGGGTGCGAGGAGGAGGCCTTCATTCTTCTAAAGCGGTAGATCGAAGGGGGTTATGCGGGCGGTCTTCTCCTCATCGGCCTGGTTCATCCAGATTTGGTGGTATCGAAAAACAATCGGAGGGTGATAGCCTCTCGCACCCCCGCTGGCGCTGCGTCAATGAGTGAGCTGATTCGAGGGAGGAAATCGTCCGGACATGCTTTGTTTATTTTGGTGAAATCTACGCACATCCTCCATCTGGAAGGCTCCGCTGCGTCCTTCTTTTGAGACTTGCTTTTTTCACCATGACGGCGTTGGATAACCAAGTGGGGTACTTGTACGGGCGGATGACCTCAAGCGCCCAAAGGCGGTTCCTTACGCTTTGGCGGCTATTCTCCTCTCATCGGACATCTTGCGGAGTTTTTGTTTTACGGGGGGTGGCATCGGTCTTATGTTGAGGTGGTGCTCGATGAGATCCGCGGCTAACACCTGCCGGGTCTTGGACCCGGACGGCGAACACATCGAATTCTCAGCGGAGGCATTGCGGGAGTTTCGCCCGGAGGTCTTGTCCGAGTGCGGATATTGTCACTTCTCTATTTGGGTCGTGGTTGAAAAGCGACTTTCTTTGTTTCTTCTGCGGTAGTGCCAGGGGGGGTGTCTCGCATCGTCGCTAGTTGGTTACCGCTTTGTCTTTTCACGGTTCTTGTTCAGGTTGTGGGCGTTACAGTTCTGGCGGTGGCGACCCCCCTCCGCATTCCTTGCGGCGCTGCGGTCCCGATACGGCGATTATGCCGCCGTGAGGGCATTTTCATGCGAATATAGCCTGGATGGAGAACCCGGTCGAGCAGCGTTGGTGACTCCGCGGCCAGAAGATTGCGTTGTAGCTGTAGTACATGTCCACTACGTCGAAGGTGATGTTCTCGATCGGTGGACGGGGTCCTTTCCGAAGGATGGCGGGGTGATTTTTCCGATGGTCCCCTTTTTTGCTGCCTCCGGCCGAGCGGAGGGTTCCCGACGGGTTGTAGCGGATTCCTATCGAGGCCCATCTTGTCGAAGGTTGAGGCCCGATGTAATGTCTGCGGAGCTGCCGTATCCACTAGAATTCGGTAACTATCCGGCCTCCGATGTTGGTGTCGATGACCATTGCATCGGTGTCGCGGATGATAGTCCCCGAGCTTCATATCGCTGGCGTTGAAGGTGATCGGGATGTGTGACCAGCGGCTGTTCTTGTGCGGCCCCTCCCATCCGCGTGATGGACCCTCCGATAGTGCTCCTTTTTCACCTGTCGTTTGTTGCCGTGGTCTTCGTTGGAGCCTCCTGTGATTGCGAGGATGACTCGAGAGGATGAGTTTGGTTTCTTGGCGACGATTGTCCGGATTTTCTTGCTTTTCTTGGTGGGTGTGGAGTGGGAGGTGGTGGGGGTAGCGGGGGTGGTGGTGGTAGGGCTTGGCTGTGGTAGTTTGTCTGCGGAGGCTCTAGGGGATGTGAAAGCGTGTACTCTTCTTTTGGTAGTAGCGTGGCTGGTGCTGGGTGAAGGTGTTGGTGTGGAAGGCTGGGTAATGAAAGCCTGGGTGTGCTGGGGCCCCGTAATCGAAGGGGGTAAAGCTGTAGTGGTTGGAGTGGGTGTTTGCTGGTTTCCTTGTGTGATTAATTTGCCTCGGGAGTTCTGCGGTTAGCTCTCTTTCCATCGCCTCTTTCCCCTTGGCGGCATATGGGCCTTGCTTGGTGTAGTGACCCTTGCCTTCCGTAGTAATGGCGGTAGGGTTGTTTTTGCGGAGGCCTCGAGCTAGGTAGTGCGTGTTTGGTGCGGGGGTTCTTGGTGGGTAGTTTTGTCTTGGAGGTGGTTCTTGCTGAGGTTTTGGTCGGGCGGGGTTGTTGGCAATGGCGCCGACTCTCACGGCCTCTCGGTCCTTGTGTAATTGTCTCCGTAGCGGCGGCAGCGCTGCTTGGAATTGGTTTTGCGGAGGTCGGAAGGCTTGAACCGCTTTGTGGCTTGCTATCAGCTCGGCTGCGATTTGTCCATTATCTCGTGCGTCCGCTAGGGGTTTTGGTCAGCCCTCGGCCGATCTTTGAGTGGCATGGACCGGAGCGGGATGCGGGGATACTACCGCCATGATGACGCCTCTGGTCGGAGATCCCCTGCTCGGCCTTGGTTTGGAGGAACCTCCGCCACCATTCTGCGGGGGCGCGTTACGGACCACGTTGAGTAGTTCGTCTTTGTTGATGATGAGGTCGGAGTCGCCCTTGAAGTTTGCTCGAGGGCATCGCCAAGGTGGACCGACTTAGGATTGTGTTTGGGGCAGCATACGATTACCAAGACTGCGTAGCCACTCCTCTTGCGATAATCACGAAACGATTTTGCCATTGTGGAGTGATCTCCCCGCATTGCTTCCGCTGCGGCCTCATAGCTCATGATAAACGCACGGGTCGGTGGCTTCCCGTATCTTGGTAAATCTTGGTAGGTGTGGGACGGAGGCCACTCCCGCGATTTGGCGCGTGGAGAGTGGGCATTTGGGGTCATAGTGAGGGCTGCTGCGCCAGCTTGCTGCGGCGCTCAAAGGCGTCTCCGATGTGCGCGCGGGGTATACTTGGTTGATCACGCGAGGGCTGCGGGCGGTGGGTTGTGCGATGTTGGCTGATTTTTTCGTGGTGGCGGCGGGGGTTGGAGGAGGTGGCGCTTCCCCCGGCGGGGGCTGGGGTTGCGGGGGCTGCGGCTGCCCTCGCCATTGACTTCTACCTTTGCCCGGCTGGCGGAGTTGATCCATGCTAACTCGATCTGGCTGGCAGCTTGTTCTACGGCGTTTGCGGCGCGCCCGATCAGGGCACGCAGTGCGTCTCTTTCTCGCGATCACGGGCTGCAAGCGCCCCGGGCCTGCTTTCTCCTTGCTTTCAGTTTCCCTCCTCTTTCATCCTGCGCTGGCGCTCTCAAAGGAGCCCTTGGCGGGTCTCGGGGTGTTGTTATTTGGCGACCTGCGCGTGACGGGTCTTTGGAACCGCCACCCTACCTTGCGGAGCGCCTCATGCGGGTTGGCGGGGTCCTCCTCCACCCCGGTGACCTCAGGCACGGCACATGGAGGTCCAGGGCGCGGGTGCTCCCGCTGCCGCCTGGCGTGGGCTGCTCGGGTGGAGTGGCGACCGCGTCGCGACTGCTTGATGAGTTCGATCTGCGGGGTGTCCCTCGGGGAGGCGAAGGGTCGCCCGCCGGCGTAGAGCGTGCATGCGGCCAGGTGTGGAGCATGGCTTTCAGGGCTTTTAGTATGGATTTCCCACGGACGGCGCCAGCAGGAGTTTCTTTGCCCCCTTACGCCGCCTCCGGAGGGGCGGGAGGGCGGGGGCCTCACGGGGATGAGGAGGGCTCAGCGAGGGGCGCGCGGTGGCCTCCAATCAAGCCGGGCCTCGCTGGAGTTTGCCCGGGGTCGGGCGGTCGGAGGCGTCAGGGCCTCCAGGAAAGGAGAGATGACGGTGAATCGATAGACCCGGCGGAAAGCAGTGTAAATGGGCGCTTAAGGCGGCAACAACCGATCCTTTCTCCCGGGCCCGTGCCGGGTGCATTTATAGGAATACAAGGGGACGGAGGGGCTGATTTACAATATGGTACACGGTAGGTGGGGGAACAACACACGCTACAGAGTGGACCTCCACAGGAGGGTAAGCCGGTAACTATTCGTGGGGGGTTGATGCGGAAAACACCCTCGCCCCGCTCCATGCCGGGGGGTGTAGGGTTTCCTTGCGCCGACCCACGGTTGCAAGTGCCAGCGGAGGCCGCCGGAGGTGGTATCCCCTCCGCAGACCTCCCCCCACCGCCCGGGGCCCTTTCGGTCCTTGGCCTCGGCCGGCGGCGTCGGAGGCTGGGCCTGTCCGTCGCGGTGGTGAAGCTCACGCGCCCTTGTGAGAGGGACCTCCGCCGCGTCCGGTCCGCAAGACTTCATCAAAAACTTGTTAAGGGAGATTAGTCCTTGGCCCCGTAGTGAGGCACAACGGGGCTACGGGGGCTGGCGAGGGTCGCCCTCCCAACGGGGATATCTGTAGAATACTGAACCTTTTGGTGCGATTCTCGCGTCTACGTCCCGATAACCGTCATCCTAACTCCCTACCAAGGCATCCCCAATATATAAACCGACTCATTTCACCTCAAGCCTATTCCCATCTACCTCTACCAAACCGGCGAACCAAGACCGCCGTTCTTTGCCATGGCCAACGGGAGATGTGAATGGTGGTGTCACGACCCATCAAGATCACCACGCCACCACCTCCATCGCCGCCATCCTCGCCATCCCTAGCCGTGCCCCGGACAACCCAAACCTCTTGCTATCATACCACCACCACAGCCACCATCACCACAGCCATCTCTTATCATTCTCATGGCGAGAACAATTCTCAACGCCGCCGCGGAAGATGCTATGAAGAAGTTCCACGGTGCGAAGGCACCAAATTGTTGCCGCCTCGTCCCAACGAGACGCTACGGGCGTCAAAAGGGACAGATTCAATAACATCCGGCCGGCTGAACTACGCTCATCCCCTTCTCCATTGACGGTGCGCACCTCACCATCGCAAGTGAAATTCATCCCACCGCAGGAGGCCGCTGAAAGCACTGCGAAAGCGTCGTTTTAGCAAGTTCACGGTGGCTGACCTCCGCGAGGAAGTCGCGGATTGGAGGAGCTTCACTTTTGAGAAAGCTGCAACTGGAGTGCCACGATGAGAAGCGTGAGCACTCTAGATAGGCGCCCGGAAGACCTTAGAGCTGAGAACGCAGCGTTAGCCAAGAGAGTTGCATCTCTTGAGAGAGCCACCCACGCAACTAGGGAAGGAGCCCTAGTAATTTAACAGAGCGTTTCAATTAGTTTGATTAGTATGCTTAGTTAAATTAGTTCATTTAGAAGTTTGCTTAGATCAGTTTGCTTAGCTAAATCTTTATATTATGTAATATTTGGTCGAATAAATAAAGAAGCACTCTACTTTCTGAAGTTGATCTCTCTTATTTTTACTATTATTTTCGTGCAAAGTTTCTTTGTCTCCACCATGTTGTGAATAAAAGGTAACAAGGAAAAAAGTGTGGGTGAGACAGCATGAGCGTCAAAACAAACAAAACAGAACCTGAAAATACCGAGAAACCGAAAGATCTGAGCAAAGATCGCATACGGCCGAAGATCGCGGTGAGCCACAATGGGAGGACGCGGACGCCCGACTGAGCTGGCGCGGCCGCCTTGCCACGTCACCACGCCGGCCTCCCCTTCGTCAGCGTATCGGTTTGTTCTACGATCTTTCTAATTACATAACTTTTGCTACACGTTTTCGCACAAAAACCGAGAGCTCTTTAATACCTAATGATTCAAAATAAAAAGAAAAAGATTGATATGCTTAGTTCAAGTTAGACTCACATAACTCTTTTTCATGGTCAAACCGAATTGTTGAGAACTAAAAGTAATAGGAACCCCAAGATACTTAAGTTGTTGTAGAACATGAGATAGGAGATTGGTGAGAGCCTAATTCTTGATATCTTGTCTCTTGGAGAATTTATTTCGAAAATATTAAAATGATAGCTATACCTCTTCTTTGTGGTAATTATCCTACCAAAGCCACACATGCTAAAAAAAAGAGAAGAAACATCCATAAGCTACTTGTTTTGTATTGAGCTTTGTCAAGTCCTCGTGACCCAAGTTGAGAGACTTACTATGCTCCCTTGATCAAGAACACGAACACTCACACATATATATGTTACTTTTATCTATTATATGCTCCAAGTTTTGATCTCTCCATATTAAAGTCTTGATACAAATGTGAGACAAGGCATGGGCTATGCAAAAGTATTGAAAAAGAAAGAAAAAAAAAGAGAAAAGATGCAAAATGGACAAGTGTCAGGGTGAGTAGAACCCACATCTTTTAAAGAGAGGAAATAAAAGACAAAAAGTCTAGGGCTGAGTAGAGCCCACCTCTCCAAAAAGAGATGAAGAGAAAGAACAAATAAAGGTAGCCCATGACCTTGCTTGCACAGTATCCATCTTTCAAAAAAAAAAAAAGAGAGAAAGAGAGAGAAGTCTACAAGAGCATAGTAGAATTAGATAACCACACACTTGTGCACATCTTGATCTAAGGGAATGTCTCTCCTCGGATCCGGCTTTGACATTGCAAATATATGCAAGGTAAGTATGCTACATCCTTGACATACCACGAAACACCAGATAAAAGCTTTATTAGAAGTAGGATGTATTTAAGGGTATCAATTATATGTGCCTTGTGAGGATCCAAAAATACCACATATAAATATAATGAGTGATTCGAGAGTGCCACAAAGGAAGATGGTAAGTTATGTTTCTTTTCAAAAATCATTGCAAAATCTCCAGTTGATTCGATTGAAAGGAAAAGGTACTCTATGTCAACTATTTTGTTCTCCAACTCCTCAAAATCCTTGGTAGACACAATGAATCCTGCAAAAATAAGTAAGACCATGAGATTGTTTTATGCTTGATGTCTTGACTTACAGCTTTGCTATATCCATCCTTTTCTCGAGACGAGTAAAAGCCTAAGTGTGGGGGAGCTTGTTGACACATTTTATAGTATATTTTTATAGCTCAAATAAAACTGAAATAAGGGTATAAATGAGTATTTATGTAGAACTAGGGGCTTTACTAACAATTTCCATGAGTTTTGGTGAATTATATATTTTTCAGGGATTAGCAGGTAAAAGCCCAGAGTTTTGCACCCCATACGATAAAAGACGTGACCGTGGAGTAACCCAACTTGAAACCCATGTAAGAAGACCCTAGAAGACTCTAGAAGCCAGAGGGGAGAAGGGCTGGGCCCACTGTCGAGGGGCAGCGGGCGGCCGCCCTCCCCGCTCAAGCGCGGCGCGCCAATGGGGCCCCCTGTCAGCCGACCTCTGTTCAAGGTGGGTTCATAACCGCCATTGAGGATCAATCCTATCCATCTATCAAGGTCGGTTTCATCCAAGGGCTACGGTTCATCGACCCCGGCTATATAAGCATGCCCCCTGGCCCCAGCCAGGGCAATGATGGTTCATTAGTTCATTACTCCATCAGCTCAACCTGATCAACAGCCTATGCCCTAGCCTCTAATTAGAAGAGCTCTAGATCTAGTTGAGAGAGAAGATTATCAAGTCGAGAGACTAGTTCATAGCTCCCCTGCGAGAGTAGCTAAATCTAGTCTTGTTTGAAGAATAGAGATTGAGTGGAAGGAGAAGTTAAGGGAAGCTCGAACACATGGGGTGTCTCCTCTTCGCTTGTACCTTTCGGGATCAAGCCTCCATTGGAGCTTGTTCCTAAGACAACTACGGTGGATCAACTTCTTATTTGAGTAAGTTTACTTGTTTATATTATTCTTGTGGTTTGCGACTCTTTTTAGAGTACTTGATTCTTGTCGCTCTTGGATTGAGGTTGCTACCCCTAGTGTGAGCATGGTGCTTAGACTAGATAGCTCGTAGATACACCCTACCTTCCGGATTGTGGTAACTAACATAGGTGACTTATAGCTGCGATAACTCTTTGTATTCCACCTCCCGTTGGATAGGCCTCGGTAGAACCTTTTACTAGGAGTTTGCACTCTTTGTTAGTGTCTTTCTCCTCGAATAATGTTCCCATAAGAAATATTCACAAGCTTGTTGGTGTTTTTTAGCGTATGAATAAATCCCAAAGCGCACGGAAGTACCATTGTAGCTTTCACCCGAAGTATTCAGGTATCGATTTCCACGGGGAAGGCCAGCGAAGTGACTAGAAAGGATCAAGTACGTCCAAGAGATAAGAAAGAATAATATTTTTGTAGGTAGAGAGGGGTTCTCTAAGGTTTTCCCAAGATTACTAAATACCAAGGTTCAAGCTTACTAGACCCTACTTACTTCGGAGCGGTGGAACCTTTCCGATTCGAAGAGGCGGGGAAACGGTAATCGGGGTCAGGCCGCCAAAAGCTCTACGAAAACACCAACCCGTGCGTGGTGGACTACAAAGGCCTGATCGAGTTTGTCACCCCGGGGCTACCACAACTATTCCGTAGGTTTGGCAAACTCGGGTAATACACTAGCCTAGACACGACGTCTATGCTAATGATTACTAAACTAGCCCGGATCTGGACTAGAGCACTCGGTCGGCGGAGTTCCAAATAAGTAAAATAAAGCAATCTTGAATTAAGTCAAATAATAAACTTGGAAATACCACAAGATAACACGGACGTTACTCAAATTGAGTCGGGCTCCATAGAGGTACAAAAGTTGAGGCTTAAAACCGACAAACCGGCTTCTCCTCTTCTCTTCTCCTCTCACTCTCTTCCTCTTTTCTAAGTATACAACTAGGTGAGAGCCACCTAGAGGGACACTACTACTTGATAAAATGTGGAAGTGATGCTCACAATGTAGAATGGTGTGTTACAAGTGAGGGGGTGCCTCTTTATATAGTGGAGAGGAGGAGTGAATGGAGGGCTCTCCTTGCTTCGAGGTCTTCTTGGCGGGAACGAAACTTTGCACCGCATGCAACCGCTGGCGTGAAGACCGGTCCAAACCGCCTGAGAGAAAGGGCGGCAAATTTTGGCGAAAATTTCTTGGGCGCCCCCTGTGGCCGGCCGGCCCCGGGCTGGGCCTCCCGGCCCCGCCTTCTCTGTTTTCGCGTTTTGTCCTTCAAATGTTGGGCCTATGATGGTGCATGGGCCAAATTGTGCTGTGGGGTTTGGTCCTCTTGATTGATCTACTCCTTGGCGTCTTTTATTCAATACGCTTTCTAATTTATTTGGTGACTTTGTACTGTTTCCACTCTTATACACGCAAAAACATAATTTCTACGAATACAAGTGGAACTAGGTCAGAAGTAAAGGTATATGTAACATAAGTTTGCTCCTTTCTCGTGAATTGGATAAAGGTTGGCGGTATAATATACTCGATAATGACCGCCAACAAGTTCTAAGCTTAACCTTTGCTCGTCGAGCAAATAGCTAAGTGTTTGGTTGTTGATCGGGGAGTTGCTACAATGCCGATATATGTCAAAATGTACCATGCTCATAATAAAGTATTCTTCCGTTGTTTAAATAAATTGGCATTTTTTATCTATCCTTGTTACTTAAATCATATGGGGCTTATAACATTCTCCAAACTCTTGGGTTATTGCAAGATAGAACGGTTTTCATAGAAACACTAGTCATTCATTCTTTGATTGATCATTCATGCGGAGATTTTTAAGTAATGATTCCTTAAATCATCTCAGGTGTGCAAATCATAAGGAGAAACAAGTCATAAGCCTTGATCAAGATGTGCAAGTGAAATTTTATTTCTTTTTGATAAGGTATGGGCTAGCTCTTATTTCTTTTTAGAGAAGTGGGCTCTACTCGCCCTCGGACACTTGTCCATTACTCTTCTCTCTCTTCTTTTTTTTAGAGGCGGGTATCGAAGTACCCATTGTTTTTTTTTTTCGGACACACGTCCATTTTTCTAGCTTAGCCCATAACCTATTTTTGGCAATGTGAATGTGAATCTTGGTCAAAAGCGTATGACAGGTGTCTCACATAGGCTATCATGAGAATTTTGATCATTAAGGAATTTCGGAAATTATTCTCGAATGATGAATCTCTCTTAGAACAAAATCATAGTAGATTCTATTTTTACCATATCATATCCGGCAATAGCTTAGAGAAGAATCATGTGTTTTCATACCCACAAATCATTAAGTTTTAGGACAAGACAAGTTAAGCCAATAAACTTAAACAATGGGGAATACAATGTTATGAACTAGGTGCAAATTGAACTATAGACGAGCAACTATTCATCATTTCAACTTGAGAGAAACTAAGCATCCTTATACTACATATTGGAGTGGAATCATATTTTTGTTCTTTTTCATTTTTTTAAAGGAAATGAAAATGAAAAACTAAGAGATAAAATAAAATGATAGGGGGAGGTAGGTACTTACCTCTGTGGGGGTCCTTCCCCAAGCTAGCTGATGGCCTATGGGTTAGGGGGTAGTACCCCATGTGGGCGTAAAAACGCCAAGCGTGCCTCGTGCTCCTGCCGTCTCCGTTCCGCCTCCTCGCTTGAGTATGTTCCATCACCCATGAGCATCAAAGTTTGTTGTTGATGTAGCCTCATGTCCTCAAGCATTGTATGCTTCTTCGTTCTTCTTTGTCTCCACCTGAAATGGTTAGCAACAAGAATACCCGAAGGTGTATACTAGCTTAATAACATGTTCTTGCTTTTTATTAATAGGAAAAGTGCTTTTTTTTTTAAACAAGAAATAGAGATTAAGGCGGAGGTAAAAAGAAATGAGTTTTTTTTTTTTTGAAAAGAACAATTTTATTGAAGGTAAATCACATAAGGGCGGGTTATCTCAGGAAGTGCTTTGTTTAAAGACTAAAGCTCGTCCTTGGGAAACCTTTTAAATTTGAAACTAATGTTGGTGAAATGGTTTCCCCTCCAACACCAACCTTTGAGTGTAGATCCAGTAAACTCATGCCGAGATACCACGAAATTTGCAAAATTTATGGTAGACAAAAGCATCTACAATAACCCTTTCAAAATTTTTATGAACAGAGAGCGAGAAAGGGTTGTAGATCATGGTGAAGATGGCTGAGTTATGGATCGACTCGGGGAGATTTTTCATATGAGCATGGAATGGATGGGACATTTAGAATGTAACTTCCATGTTCGTTGATGAAATCTCCTATTTGTGGGGAGCACTTTCTTTTTTTCATGACAGATCAAGTTATTCGCAAAATATGGATCGAAATTATTATTGCGGAGGCTGTCTCATGCTCACCCCAAAGTGATGATCGGGAATGAATTCTGATGAGACATCGTGTGTGGGCATAGGGGAGAAGGTGTAAAAATGTCTTCTATATGAATTGGTTCACCCTCTATGTGTTGTGAGTGTTCTTGATGTCTCATATAGGAATTGAGGTATATGATGATTCTGATCCGGGAATTTCTAAAGCATTCCAAAAATCATCATCAAGGAAATGGTCATCCTCGAATTCAAAGGGACATGCATAAGGATGGGATTCATCGCCCCAAGAAGTGTGATTGCATGTTCCCTTAACGGGGAGGTTCCTCGACAACCGAATTATGAGAAGAATTTGAAGGAACTTCAAATTCGGTTGTAAAGTGCCTCCTTTTGTTGGTCGGGGCTTGACTCTATTGGATCTTCGGAAACTCGTCATATATACCAGTGTATGGGGTGTTTTCTAAGATCTTCTCTAAAATGGCTTTCCCCTCACTAATGGATTCATGCACAAATGAGCCTCTAGAAGAGAGGTCAAGTTGGAGAGCATCCTCCTTGCTAAGACCAAGATAGAAGTGGCAAAGAATGACTTGGTCCGGCAAAGAAAGGTACAGGCCCTGTATTTGTAAGACTTAGTAACCTGGCCTAGGATGCTCCTAGAGTCTCCTTCTCTTTTTGTTTAAATCTGAGAATTTCTATTCGGAAGGTAAAGTGACTTCGGGAATCGGGGAAGAAAGCAAGACAAAATTTGTCTCGAAGTTCAACCCGGTTCCGTGAACACCTCCTACGGTATGAGCATACCATTGTTTCGCTCTTCCCAAAAGGGAGAATGGAAACAGTTTCCATTTAATGGTCTCTGTGTCATGCCGGATAAAATGAGGCAAGAACACAGGTGCTCGAATTCCAAGGTGGCTATATGGATTTTCATTATCGTGCCCGAGAGAAGGGTTGGGTCGAATCATGGCCATGAAAGCGGGGGCGAATTTCAAAGCCATTTGTAAGAATTAGATGGGATGATGGTGGAGGCTCCAACGAATCACCCTTTGGAGCGAATGTTCATAGATAGGCGTTGAGTCCATGTGGTTGCGGTGATGGTGGTGGTAAGGTGCATAAAAATGGTGGTAAAAATAAAAAAGATACACGCGGACGACTTGGTTCGATCCTAGAACAGCTACCGTTCCCGGCAACGGCGCTTAAAAGCTTGTTGGTGTTTTTAGCGTAGCGAGATAAATCCACAAGCACACGGAAGTACCGTTGTAGCTTTCACCCGGAAGTATTCAGGGGTATCGATTTCCACGAGGGGGAACGAAGTGACTAGAAAGGATCAAGTACGTCCAAGAGATAAGAAAGAATAATATTTTTTGTAGGTAGAGAGGGGTTCTCTAAGGTTTTCCCAAGATTACTAAATACCAAGGTTCAGGCTTACTAGACCCTACTTACTTCGGAGCAGCGGAACCTTTCCGATTCTCGAAGAGACTGGGAAACGGTAATGTCGGGGTCGGCCGCCAAAAGCTCTACGAAAACACCAACCCATACGTGGTGGACTACAAAGGCCTGATCGGAGCTGTCACCCCCGGGGCTACCACAACTATTCCGTAGGTTTGGGCGCAAACTCAGGTAATACACTAGCCTAGACACCACGTCTATGCTAATGATTACTAAACTAGCCCGGATCCTGGACTAGAGCACTTTCGGTCGGCGGAGTTCAAGTAAGTAAAATAAAGCAATACTGAATTAAGTCAAATAATAAACTTGGAAATACCACAAGATAACCTGGACGTTACTCAAATTGAGTCGGCTCCGTAGAGGTACAAAAGTTGAGGCGAAACCGACAAACCCGGCTTCTCCTCTTCTCTTCTCCTCTCACTCTCTTCCTCTTTTCTAAGTATACAACTAGGTGAGAGCCACCTAGAGGGACACTACTACTTGATAAAATGTGGAAGTGATGCTCACAATGTAGAATGGTGTGTTACAAGTGAGGGGGTGCCTCTCTTTATATAGTGGAGAGGAGGAGTGAATGGAGGGCTCTCCTTGCTTCGAGGTCTTCTTGGCGGGAACGAAACTTTGCACCGCATGCAACCTTGGCGTGAAGACCGGTCCAAACCGCCCGAGAGAAAGGGCGGCAAATTTTGGCAAAAATTTGCGGCCGCCTAGCGGCCGGCCTACTCGGGCTGGGCCTCCCGCCCCGACCTTCTCTGTTCAGCGTTTTGTCCTTCAAATGTTGGGCCTATGATGGTGCATGGGCCAAATTGTCTTGTGAGGGTTTGGTCCTCTTGATTGATCTACTCCTTGGCGTCTTTTATTCAATACGCTTTCTAATTTATTTGGCGACTTTGTACTGTTTCTACTCTTATACACGCAAAACATAATTTCTACGAATACAAGTGGAACTAGGTCAGAAGTAAAGGTATATGTAACATAAGTTTGCTCCTTTTCGTGAATTGGATAAAGGTTGGCGGTATAATATACTCGATAATGACCGCCAACAAAGCCTTATAAGAATATCAATTAGACAACCATAGCCGTCTTCCTAAAGATTTATCAGCTTCCTTCCTTGTTAAGATTCTCGGGCCTTAGTTATATCTTCACTATTCATAAACCTTTCTCCTCGTGGATTCGATATTAAAACCCATCTCGGCTGAAGTGTTCACCGGTATCCGTGGCGCTATGCGGATTATACAAATCATAAATATTTCGTGGGCTTATCTTTTACCAACAGCCTTGAGGTTCTATAGGCGATTCATCAAAAACTTTTCTAAAATCGCTAGACCCCCACGACTAGCCTCTTAGCCAAAGATGCACCTTTTGTTTTCAATAATGAGTGTCATGAATCCTTTGAAATCCTTAAAAAGGCGCTCGGCTCAATCATCCAACCACCGATTGGGACGTTGCCTTTCGAGATCATGTGTGATGCTAGCGACTTTCTTTGTAGGAGCCGTTCTTGGCCAAACTAAGGATAAAAAGCACTATGCTATATCCTATGCTAGCAAAACCTTATGCGGACCACGGCTTAATTATGCTACCACTAAAAAAGAGATGTTAGCAAAGTAGTCTTTGCAATAGACAAGTTTAGATCTTACTTAGTGGGGGCCAAGGTGATTATTTACACCGACCATGCTGCACTTAAATACCTCCACACTAAGAAAGATGCTAAACCTCGGTTGATCCAATGGATTCTTTTGCTCCAAGAATTTGATATAGAAATAAGAGATAAAAAGGAGTAGAAAATTCAGTAGCACTATGTAAAAAAGGCTTCTACTGATCGCGCGTTGAGGGCTTCTATAGTCGCACGCGTCTCCGCCCATTAGGGTCTCTAAATGTCGACTTTACGGACCAAAACCTTACCGAGGGTCAGTAACACACTTTATCACAGACGGTTTTTACGGTGCTGCGACCTCATTTTTGCTCGATTTGTAGTGAAGCGGTACCTCTGAGACAAGTTTTTCCTATGAAGCGACCGCGGCTTCGGTAGCGTTACGAGACACGCGGCATGAATAAAGCAACTGTATCTCTTCCAA
Source organism: Hyparrhenia diplandra (assembly GCA_015847255.1). NCBI lineage: Eukaryota > Viridiplantae > Streptophyta > Magnoliopsida > Poales > Poaceae > Hyparrhenia > Hyparrhenia diplandra. The sequence goes on from JADLZK010001076.1 coordinate 17,844, forward strand.
AGTTACCGAGCGCCGCGGGCCCAATGCGTGGCTGTGGCGACTTCGCATGTCTGAGACCCCCGTGTCAAAAGAGCGTCTTTAAATGGGCCACGTCGGACGGTGTGCCGCACGCGCACCAGAATGCGTTAGAAGCTACTGAACACGCTGGCAATAAAAGTGTGCGTGACACTTTCCTTAATACGACACATTCAAAATGCAACCGTCTGCATCGTTCGTCACCCATACAGGGCCGCCACACGCGCTGCGCGTGCGGGTTTGTACTACTTACGTACACGCCTTTTGTTTATCCGCCTGCGTGAACATGGATTCATTTATAGACACCGCTCTTGTACCCGATCGTGTTTTCTTATGTTTCTGAGACGCTTTTAGCACCTAAAATCGATTTGCGATTGCGCGGAGACTACAGACGCTTACAACGACCCATCGATCAGAACTCTTGGAAAATTAAAGACGCGCAGACTGCCACAGGTGTCGCACAACGAGGTTGACGTTTCGCACGCTTTAATTTTGGAGCGCCGGCGAAAAAAATCTGCGAAAACAACCGACGCCAAGACGGGGGCGAGACAAATCAGAACTATCCGGAGGCTTGAGACGCCTCTTAGGCAGGTTGACGGCGCCTGTGTCAATGATGACGTTACGTATACAATACAGCTTAGAATCGTCGACACCACAGCATTGATATTATTAATACGTATAGATAATACATATATATAGGTCCAAGCACAAACAAATGGTCGACGCCCGGAAAGCATTAAAAAATTCAAGTGTATGATTGTTCTTCACAAGCACCCAGTTGTTCGAGGGCACGCTGCATTGTTCACAACACAAATAACACAGTTCACTTGCATGTATCCACCTCGGTCGTGATGCGGCAAGGGAAGCAACTCAAGGTTTACTTAATCGAAATAGTAAGCCTTCGGGGTCGATGACATGTTCCATAAGAAACTTGGCGATCTTCTCTCTAATATCACCCAAATTGAGCGGTTCACTCACGCAAGTCAAAATCCTAATACAAAGAAAAAGGTAGCCATAAGTGTTTGTTGTACACATGGTCTTTATCGCCAAACAAAGATAGGCACAAGATGGAGCTGCACTTCGAAGTTACCTCATGACGATCCAAATGAGCTTGATTCATCGCAACCATCAAGTGGTGCGCGTGTAGAACCCACATGTCTTGTTATCGGTTTGCGCCCGGCCTTTGCAAACATATGAAACATGTGGTTATTCGCTGAATGGAAACCCAAGTGGCAAGTGCACAACCGGGAGAAGCACAACAATTACTTTTGCATACTTGGCGTGAACCACAAACTTTTGCGTCCTTGTCCCCTTTGGATTGAAAACATGCTCAACAAGGCTACACATGAGTAAAATGTAAAAAGGTCACATTCTTTTCTATTTTTAGTAACATAATTAAGAAAAAAATGCATGGGTCAGATGTAGGTTAGGAAACACTCACTGTTGTATTAAAGTTTTCAACGGGAGCGTTTCTGTCTTTGCGCTGGGCATAGAGTCAACGAAATAGACTTTCCTCCACTTGATAGCTATGACAACAGCAATCCGGTGTTGGCACGGGTTATGCGCAAACATGACAAAGTCCTTGTCATGATGCTTCCGTAGGCCAAATTCTAGATATGTACGGCCTTTCTTTGGCAAGCCCACCGGTCAGCCCTTGAAGGTCAATGGCTCGGGATCAAGAAAGCCAAGCGACAAAGATGAGGCCCTCGCTTCTCGGCGGCGGGCATCTAGGAATAGAGAAGCATGCAAAGCAAATTTAGTAAGCAATAGATGAAAGAGGCATCCCGAATAAGTCGAGAATAGAAGAAATTGTACTCACGAGTGTCATGCGGCGAAGGATGGCCACATCCAATCCATCCAAGTGTCACGAGGTCAAGCGGGTCATCGAAACCCACATTGATCTTAGCCTCTTAAATGCGTGTCACGCCAAAGGCCTCTTTCGGGAGATGCGCGAACGCCACCTTTGGCATGTTTGGACCATTTTGCTCGCATGCACCACCTATGAAGAGCAGCACAACAAGGCCCTACCGTACTAAGTCTGTTGCGGCGTGAGCATTGGAGATCCATGCTGGTACTTAGGGTTGGCGGTCTGCGCACCGACGGGCACTTTCGAATTGCTTCGGTCATAAGGGACGACGTTTTACGGGAGCGTATCTTTGTCACCGTTGGATGCTCCATGCCTCTTCTGCCACGAAACATGCTTGTTTGGAGCGACCTGCTGTTTGGTTACGCTTCTCACGGCTAGCGGCTCTAAGAGGCACTCTGGACATTCTTGTCATGCGAGCCACTCCCCGCGTTCTCAGCCCCTGCGGTCTGCGAGGCACTCTCATCATTCATGCCTTGAGATCAGTTTTCGCATTGTTAGCCGATGCACTCGCAAGGCAATCTGAACATCGATGGCATGAGTGCCGTCGCGCGCGTCGATCCATTGCACCACGAGAGGCACTCGATCACCATTGGCATGCAAGCTAGTCATCTCATTCCCACCCATTGCACTCACGAGTGCGAGGAGGGACTCACGGTCATTCTTTGTCATCCCCATTTAATAACTTTGGTGCGTGCCATATGGTCCTTTAGACCGACTAATACCACGGAGACAGAAGGCGGGAGGAGGTTTTGGTGCGAGAACAAGGCGGTGTTGGGGTGTTATAGTCATAAGGTCTGCTCCCCTTTGGATCCTCTTAAAAATAGCCGGCCAAGAGTCTTAATTTCTTTGTCGGCGGATCCGATAGTGTAGCATCAAAACCGGGATTTACGTGTTCAATCGTTACAACGGTATGTCTGCCGGTATTGGTTGACCCTCAAGTAGCTGCGGGTGATTCGGGTGTACCTCCCCTAGCTACCTCAACCCGATAACCTCCGGTCTTCGTTACAAGGGTACATCGTTCGGAATGGAAACCTCAGTTTGTAGCATCCGGTTGGCTATCCAGATTGGCTGAGGAGGCGCGGCTGCTCTTGATCCACTGCGGCGCTAGGGGTGTTGCGGGTGGGGAACCTTGTGCTTGTGCTTCTTGCAACGCCACCACCTTACCTTGGAGCTCATCTAATCTAGCCAAAAGCTCTTCTCTAGCTGCTGCGGCCACCGCGGTTGAAGACTTCCTCTTTACGTACATGTCGGCTGCGGTCAGGCCAATTCTTCCAACCACACGAACTAGACACCCCACGCACACGCCACATGCGTGCAGGGTGCTGTGACCCCAATGAGCGAGATCTCTTTCCCTTACACCGGTGACCTCGGAAGAAGCATGGGCTGCCTCTAAAATCTGCTCACCTAAACCCCGAGCTCCTTCATCATTCCAAACAATTTGAGCCCTGTCACCTAACAATTCCAGGTGGCTACGTCCACGCAAAAAAAGCCATAGCGCGGACCTTAGGATATTCGTCCCAATGATTACGGATTCCTTTGTCGACTAAGTCCCCTGTCCTCCTTCGCCCACCTTTCGGACATTGCTTCATAACCTCTGTCCAAAAGGCGTGGTTATACTAGTTCCCTGCCTAAGCTCCTTGTATCTCGACTTTTTGCAGTGCCTCTTCACTTCGATTCGCTTCAACAAATTTTGTCCAATCCTCCTTGGGGATGTATGGGTGCTTCAATTGTGGCATCCCTCCCCTTGTTGGCGTAATTGCGCACTAGATCGCTTTTGTGGGTCCTAAAACTTTTTCCTACCACCACCCACGACCTTTTGAATGCTTTGTCCTTTAATTTGGATGGACACTCCAACTCCAATGAATTCTGGACACACTCCTCAAATAATTCTTTCTTGACTTGAGGACTTAAGGAACAGGTGAACCTTGTGAGCAAGGGGACCCTTTGTCTAGCAATCGACCAGCAAATCTCCTCATTCTTAGCTTGGCCTCCTTAGCGGTGGGAAACCCGTCCGAAGTGAGCTCCGTCACAACTATCTTATTCTCTGGCCACTTTGTGATCGTCTGACCCTCCCCTTTCGCAGACCGGCCAGGCTAGATGGCGCGCCTCTCTGTAGTACAAACTCACAATTCAGCCTGTAGTAGCGTCATCTGTCTCATCGCGTTGTCTCTTCATATGTATCTTCGACCATCCTCTAGAGAATTAGTTGTTTTTTGCCGGATGATGTTGCACATGTGTCATCATCGGGCGCCTATATCAAAGCAACCGAAGTTACAGAGAAGTCAACGGCTAGCACTCAAAAAGCTAACCATAAGCAAGGTTTGTATATCACATAGCCGCAGACTTACCATTTTCGGCGTCGTCAAGCTGCCGGACACACACGACAAAGCTTCACCGGTAGTCTTGAGGGGGTAAGGGACAGAGCGATCATTGTTCTATCTTGAACACGCGTATATTCATCTATAAAGAAAATAAGCGGCAGAATTTGTTGCGGTTTCCTATGACAACAACACATGGATGACAACATTATAGTAGCGGTCGGTGTCAAGTTTAGTATCTACAACTCGATATATCCATCGAGGATAAAATAATACTGAGTTTAATTATGTAATAGGCTTTGCTTTTTTTCCAAGCGAAGCTGTAGTAGGCTTTTTATGAGGACTAAACAAACTGAGGCGGAGAACAAATAAAATGTAGTTCAGGGAATATAGGACTATAAACAAACGTAGTACAGTTTATTTAATAGGCACATTTTTGTAAGACAAGATAGTAGTAGTGCTCGACAGAGCGAGTCATTGTTCTTGAGCATGTATATTCACCTTTCCTCCCAGCCCACCAACCCCCGGTCGGGTGTCAAGTTCGGTTTCTACAACTCTATATATCCATCGAGGATACAATTCACCTTTTCTCACATATCTAAATATTTCTATTCGATATTTGTTTAGCTTGGAGTTTAAACATAAGATTAAATAATCTTTATGCCAATGAGTATGTACTGTTTCATACATTTAAGTTCTTTGTTACTAACTCTGTTTCTAACCACGCACAAAGTAATTACGCTCAATAGCTAATTGTGATCAGATTTCTTAGCAATTACAATTCTTCTTCGTTTTTTGAGATTACACAGTACAACAATTCAATCCTTTAGTTTAGTAACACAATCAACAGAGGTACAGTTCACAAAAAAATCAACAGAGGTACAGATCACAAAAAAATGTAGTTCGGGAATAGAGGGATATAAACAAACTGTAGTTTAGTAACAGTTCATTTAATAAAGGGAAAAAAAAGAATATGAGGGTGATAGTAATATTTTAACTCATAGATTTCTCCTTCATACCCGCAACCTTGGAAGCTCTAGATTATACATATTCCCATTAGGATGGATTTGGTCACATCGTTCACAAACTAAATTGTTGATTGACTTTATATATCATTAGGAATGTCTCGTTCATATGTTTTCTCCATTGATCTCTAAATATACATTATTCAAAATAACTTTAGATTATCATCTATATATCATAACCTTAAAATCTTAGTGATTAACATCATAACCTATTTATATTCCACCTTCATACCCGCGGCAACACGCGGGAATCCTTCTAGTTCATCTATAAAGAAAATAAGCGGCGAATTTGGTTGCGGTTTCCTATGACAAAAACACAGATAACGACATTATAGTAGCGGTCGGTGTCAAGTTCGGTTTCTACAACTCTATATATCCATCGAGGATACAATTATCTCCTTTCCTCATTGGCGATTGAAAAATTCAGGCCGTTGTGTTGATGCGGTTTGTTGGATGGAATTCACTCAAGTTGCCGTCACTGAACAGATTTGAAAATTTCAGTCACACGGAAACTAGCAAGTCCCTAATATTTATACAGTTCAATCCTGTAATAGGCGGTCCGTGAGGACTACACAATCCACAGAGGCACAGATCACAAAAAAATGTAGTTCGGGAATAGAGGGATATAAACAAACTGTAGTTTAGTAACAGTTCATTTAGTAGGAACATTTTTGTAAGACAAGATAGCAACATTATAGTAGCAGTTAGGTGTCAATTTCAGTATGTACAACTCAAAATATCCATGTGACAATAGAATTATACAGTTCAATTTTGCAATAGGCGGTTTATGAGGACTACACAAACCAAAGGCGGAGAACAAAAAATGTACTTCAGGGAGAAGAGGGATACAAACAAACTGTAGTTTAGTAACAGTTCATTATAGTTATAGTAGCAGTCAGGTGTCAAGTTTAGTACCTACAACTCAAAATATCCATGTGAGGATAATTATACAGTTCAAATTTGTAATAGACAGTCTATGAGGGACTACACAATCCATAGAGGCACAGATTACCCAAAAAAAGTTCACGAGTAGTAGAAGAATATAAACAAACAGTAGTTTGGCGCGGTTCATTTAGGGCATGTTCGGTTTGAGTTTCCTATGAGAAAGGCGCAGAGGAAGTCTATGAGGACTACCCAATCCCTTGCAGAGGCACAGATCACAAAAAAATGTAGTTCAGGAAAAGAGGCACAGACAAGATTGATGGGCTACATATCGAACCGTAGAATCGCCGGGTGGAGGAAGAAGCCGTCGGAGAAGGTGGTCGTGGGCGGAAGCGGCGTCGGCTTGAATGGCGCGGACGAGTCGGCGGTGGCGGTGACGGCGGGCAGATGAGGCGGCCGGGAACCCTAGAATCGCTGTGAGGGAGGAGGACGAGGAATGAAATGAATCGCTGTGAGGGGATGAAGAATGAAATGAATCGCCCGTGAGGGGAGAGGCGGGGTTTTTCAATTTCGCTAAAGCTCGGCGCGAAAATTTCGAAAAACGCAGAAATCGATTCTGGACCCGTCCTGAAAAAGAGAGTCTCGATCGTCGACACCGCGGTCTACAGCGACGTGTGTAGGATACACAAAGGATTCACATTCATTGCAAAGGGTGTGGATATGACCAAGACGCGTGTCACGGAGGCGAAGTCTAGTTACTAATTTGAAACACGGGACGCACCGCATTATATAACCGCTTTTTAATCTGATTTTTCTTTTTAATGTCGTGGCCAAGACTTGTGACTAGTCTTTCTCCCTTATAGTAATTCCAAATGTGATGGTTTTCTTACTAAAATTTTTTAAAATCATGGTGTGTCAAGCTATTGTATTCTTCTTTGCTTTTACTTTTGTTGAAAGGCGCACCACTCATACTAGTACTACTAAAAACCCACATTTTACGCTTTCGCTAATTTGATTGAGCTTAACGGTTCATCTTCCTTTTCCCCGGACCAAGAGTGCGCATTGAGATCCTCGCGGAAAACCGTGCGGCTGGCGCCTCGAGCCATGGAGAACCTTCCATAGGAGGTGCTTGAGCACATAGCGCTCCACGTCGCCATGGCCGCTGAGCATCCTATGGAGGGCCTGATGAATCTAAGGGCCACCGGTCCCGGGCACGAGAGGCATGCTGCCTCGCCATAGTGGGACGGAGCATCCCTGGGCTGGACTGGTCTTTGCTGGACCGGGAGACGCTGGGGGGCGCCATACTACTCGCGCCCGGTTCAGCGCGAGTCTCATCACCGACCTCGCCAAGTTCGGCAACACGGGGCGTGTTTCAAAGCAGGCATGTCGCCGTGTTCGTGGAAGGCAGCGGCACCCGTCTCGCCGCCCGCTCGACTTGCTGGAACAAGCCGCCAACTCGGGGGCATGAACTTCGCTCGGTATGTGCGCTCTCTTGCGCTCTACGGGCGGAACGCCGGCCCGCGATGATGACCATGCCACGAGAGGTGTTGCGGGAGGTGGAGCGCGACACAGCGGCGATGATGGCCCCCTAGAAGACCAGAAGCGTGCAATGCTCCGTGGGATGTGGGCGTGGCGGTCTTGCACGGCGACTTTGGTGGTGCCCCATGCGGTGAGGCGCATCTTCCTCCTCTGGCCAAACCCGGCGCCTCAGGGACGGGCATCAGTCTGAAGGGCGAGGGCGTGCGGCGCCATGAACCTGTGGGTGGAGGGAGCGTGGCAGCAGCACTCCCTGTACTGCAGCGAGGAGTGTAGGATCCGCGACGAGTGTAGGAGGTTGTTTGTGCAAGCACAAGCAGGGTGGTGGGCATGAGTAGCGAGTGGACTCGCATGAATCTATGTATATGTTGATGATGATGACAATGCACCCATGCATTGCATTATGTGATCTATCTTACTTTTTGGTGCGTGATGGATGATTACGTGGTAATTCGTGTTATATTCATTCATGTTTGCGATGGTATTTGCGATGACCGCGCCCGCGACCATGCAGCCATGGCGCCGCGAGCACCTCGGCGTTGCTAGCTTGCTAGCCGCCTCCGTTCGAACTCTCTCCCTTCTTTCTTACCTTGCCACCTCGAGGCTCATTGCAGCGGCGGTTATGCTTGTGCCGTTGATGGCGCCTTGGGCTGCTACCGTGTCCGCGGTTCACGCCGCGCGTTCAATCGTTCTCCGGCGGCAACCCCTCTCGGACGGATCTGCATCGCCCGAGTCTTCAAAAGCATCTACCACTGCGTTTGATGCTTTCCATCCCGTCCATTTAACCTCGCCCGGTCCTCGTCGGCCGGAGTGTTGCTCCATACTCTGTCGTGCCCGCGCCACCGTCGGCGTCAAACTTCGGTACCGCCTAAACCCGCTCATCCGATAGCAAAAGATAGGAACGCTAGGTTCTACGGGGATCACGGTGGTGGTCCTCCGTCGCTAGAGCCTCATCTCCGGTGACATCCGCGCACGCCGGTGTGCTGCCATGTTGGAGACCTCCGGGGCTCAAGAACCCTAATTTTTCTTTTTTTCTTTTTATTATAATCTATGGTTACAACTTGTAACTGGTCTTTCTCCCTCATCGTAACTCCAAATGTGATGATTTTTTTTCTTTCTACGATTTTGTAAAATAATGATGTGTTAAGCTCTTTGTATTCTTCTTTGCTACTACTTTTGTCACGTTTGGTGGATAACATTTGAAATTTGAATTTCAAAATTACAACTTCACTGAGAACATTTTGGAGCATCTAATGATTTCAAGCATAAGAAGTCATGAACATAAAAGTTGAAGAATAATTCTTAAATTTTGCACATCTTTTATATTGGTTATTTCTTCATCCCCAAAGTAACATTGTTCATAGGATTTACACATGTCTCGTAGAGTTGACAAACCTTTGTAGAGATTTCTAAGATTTGTGAACAATGTCACTAGCACTATGTCGGATGGGGGAAACAACCAAAATAAGAATTGTAGATCTTGCTAAGTTATGAAACTGTCTAATTTAAAATTTTGATTTGTATTATCTTGTAAAAGGAAAACTAGGTCTCAATTTCAAAAAAAATAAAAATTGAAATTTAAATGTTTTTAGTGACCTCGAGATAGTCAAGAAACCACGGATATAATGATTGCGGTTCTCAAATATCCATGAAACTTTATAGTTTACAACTTTTTGATTTGAGATCATATGCATGATGTATAGCGCATGATGTAGCTCGATGATCTCAATTGAACAAGCTTAATTTGATTTCGATCATATGCATGGTGAAAGTTGAAATGATCGGTGAGTATGCATGAAAAATGAGATATTTTATTAGTTATAACCCTACATTGTGTTATATTTTTCCAAATTTGAGATGTTTGGATGTTTGATTTCAGTTGAAATGATTAGGGAACGAGTCTTTGGAAAAAATACAACTCGTATAGTAAGTTTTACATACCCGTCTTTGGGAAAACGTTTGGCTGGTGTTATTTGGTCGGTGCTGATTTGTTGTGAGAGAAAAAAAAAAAGTAATCTTTGGTCTTTGGTGGCGATCTGGATAGGTTCTGGACCTGTTTACGGGAGAATTATCTGAGAAAAAGAGTCGCACCGGGTTCGACCTCCAACCTGGATCTATGGCGTAGGTGGGAGCATCGGGACCGGGCCACGTCGGACAAGCAAAGGGAACAAGTATGCGCACGGGAGGCGGGGACCACCGGTGGTGGGCCCCATGATTTCAACTACCTACAAAATGTTATACTCCAAACCAAAAGCGAAATTAAATTTTGATTGCACCATTGAATTTGAATAAATCCTTCAAAACAAGATCTCACATGGATATATTTAGATAAAATTATAAGTGGACCCCACGATGGTAGTTGATATAGTAGAGTAGAGATATATCGGCACTCATATGTTCCTTTATTTACTTGGAACAATTGTGCAAGCGCCTTTTCTGGAGTCTAATTGCTCGTTTGCCCCTATTTGGGGCATTTGTGCAATTGGAAAACCAAAAAAGGGGCAAGCGAGCAAAAGTTTAAAAAGCGAGGGGGCAAGCGGGCAATTAGACTCGGAATAGGGAACCTCTATACATCCTGGTGTGGTAAGATTCTCTCCTTTTGACACTTTCTCCCGCACCCATCTCTTCTATATCTCTATACCAATAATTGCTAGGTCCACTTATAATTTTATTTAAATATATTCATGTGTGATCCTGTTTTGAATGATTTATTGAAACAAATTTAATTTAGATTTTTTGGTTTGTGAGTTATAACGTTTTTTAAGTTTGGTTCATGGGACTAGGGACTAGAGATTAGTCCCTAGTCTCTCCAAAAGTCTTTTGAAATTGGGACTAATTGGGACTAAAAATTAGTCCCTAGTCCTCATGTTTGGTAATTTAGGGACTTAAATGAGACTAAAAATTACAGGCAATACTTAAAATCGTGGAGCCCATCTTTGGCGCTCTCTCTCAACCTTTTCCCTCCTCACTCACGCATGCGGTGGGGGGGGACCAGCGCGGGCCCGCGCTCGACATGCGTGCGGATAGATGTTGTGAGAGAAAAGCATTTGTTGAACCCGGCCCGGTGAACAAATTTGGGATGGACGACGGTGGCGGGACGTGGGCCCTATTCTAGAACGAGGTGCGTGGGATACGCAGAGGATTCGCATACAAGGGGTGTGGTGTGGCGGAGCGGGCGGCGAGGAAGCTCGCGCTCGCGTCGCGGAGGCGCCCGCGTGGAGAGCGGCGTGTGACATTGTTCACAAGATTTACACTTTTTTTGCGGGAGTTCACATTCACAAGATTCACACTATTTTTGTCCGTATTTGTCGAATCCCGTTTTTCGACGTTAGTAGAAACGGGGGTTTTCCGTCCGTTTCGAAAGTAAGCCCGTTTCCACCGAAATTGACCCCGTATTTAATCCGTTTTTCAAGACATTTTTAATCTCCATAAGTTAGTATGTCTAAAAATTTATATGTTCAAAAACATTATAATCACCGATTATGCACGTTAACATGCTAACACAAGGCGTACCATTGAATATTGGACTAATAACCGTATGTGTATATTATTTTATGACTTTGTCCATGTATACTCGAGAATATTTGATCGCGTTATTCTTTCGGCTCAACTTCCGTATTGGTTCGTTTCCGTACTTTACGCATATTCGATTACGTTTTCCGTACCCGCATTTTTCGAACTTCGATCACCTGCCCGTTACAAAATGAGGTTTTTCCGTCCGTTTTCATCTGTAGGGCCAACACCGGTGTTGCGGGGGAGATCGGCGACCACCAGGCGAACGGGGAAGGCGCCGACTCGGCACGGTTTCGTGTGTATACGATATGCGAGGACCCGTTGGCAATTAAAAAAATCATCAAGACCTATTCTTCACTTTCGCCCGTAGCATACGAAACCTCCCGCCACACCATTTATAGAATAAAAACGAGTACAGTATTATTCTCGTCCACTCGTTTCCAAATTTGTGATGTTTGGATTGGAAAAAATATACTATAGAGTAGTACAACACCGGTAAGTACTCTGTCTTGTATGGAGTGCTAAGTTCTGAACTTCGTCTTTGGAAAAAAGGAGTGCGTATCGTAGGAGTGCAGTAGTAGGCTGTAGGCGTCCGTCGCTCGTTCTCGTCTTCCCAGTCGATGCCTCGTCATTCGAGACAGGCATCCATCACGGTGCGAGTGCGGATGACGAGCAACTGCGCGCGCCTGCACACGTGGGCCCAATTCTCTGAAGGATTCGCATGCAAGGGTGTGGATATGATCAGCACGTGTCACGGTTATAGAGGCGCTTTGCGTAGGTGTACACCTAGTCACGCGTCGCAAGAAGAGACGCCGCCCTAATTTTTCGATGCGACGGGTCGTGTCATTAATCTTGGCCGGAGTGCCGGCCCCGCCATGGTCCTTCCGCAAGGCCTTCCCACTCAAGAACTACGATTTTTCTTTTTTTCTGTGGCCAAAACTTGTGACTAGTCTTTCTCCCTCGTAGTAACTCCAAATGTGATGGTTTTCTTTCTATTTTTTTAAAAAAATCTTTGTACTAGGATATTGTATTCTTTACTGCTATTACTTTTGTCATGTTTTATTGGAAACATTTGAAATTTGAATTTCAAAAATTACCACTTCGCACAACATTTTTGGAGCATCTAATGATTTCAGCGAGAAGAAGTCAAGCACATAAAAGTTGTATAACTTCTTAAGATGTACCCTCCGTTCGAAATTATAGTTCGTTTGACTTTTTTGACCCTAAGTTTGACCACTCGTCTTATTCAAAAAATTTACACAAAAGCAGTCAAATTTAAGTCATTCTTAAATACCATTTGTTAATAAAGCAAGCTATAACAAAATAAGAGATATTTTGCATAAATGTTTGAATAAGACGAGTGGTCAAAGTTGGGGTTGAAAAAGTCAAACAAACTACAATTTGGAATAGATTTAGTACACCTTTTATATATATTGGCCATTTCTTCATCCGACGATGTCGCGGTAACATTGTTCACATGATTTACACATTCTCATATATAGTTGATGAAACTAGAGAGAGATTTCTAAGATTTGTGACCAATGTCACTAGCACTATGTCGGATGGCGAAACAGCCAAAAAAAAGAATTGTAGATCATGCTAAGTTATGAAACTCTACGGTTTCAAACTTTTTTGTTTTGACATTACTCCATCTTGTAAAGGAAAACTAGGTCTCAATTTAAAAAAAAAATGAAAATTGAAATTTAAATGTTTTAATTGACCAAGGATGCACAAACCACCAATATAACGATTGTCGTTCTCAAATATCCATGAAACTTTTCTAGTTTACGTACATCTTTTTGATTTGGGATTTGAGATCATCTTGTCATGGAAAATGTGACAGAGCCGACCAATTTATAAGAAATCAAGTATAATTCGCAATTACGAGAAGCAATCGTATCTACACTTGAGTCCATATAAACTCGGTATTAGGAAATCTCGTGAGTGATTTCAAACTCATCAACAATACAACCAAGATCGTTGAGCTCTCGGTAGTCCCAATCCGCGGGTATCTCAAACTAAATTCAATTTATATTAATCGAGTGCGATGTACACATTTATTCCAAAAGTAATTCAGAGTGCGGAAGCAATAGCTTTCGAAAACAAAATAGTTGTACAATGGAAATCATAATAAAATAGATAGTGCCAACATAATGTCAACCCCTGTAATAGCAAGAGACGGGGAAAATATGGATCTCGCCATGCCCTAGGCATTATTCTTCAACCACAAACACATCACAACTGGAGCGAATCATGCTAGACAGAGTCACCTACAACATCGGAAATTAACCCGTGAGTACTCAATTGTACTCCGCAAGACTTACCCGTCTTAAACCGAGAAAACAAAGGAAAAGACTCCAAGAAGTATGCTTGGCTTTATCGGAGTGGTGACTCACATTTATTTTCGAAATAAAGTTGATTAATGCGCCTACACATACTACTCAGGTTCTTCCAAGTTAAAAGATTGTTATTTATATACATAACCATAAGTCTGTATAGTCAAGATTAAACACATTTGCTGTGATATATAAATAACAGTATAAGTAACTTGATCAACATTTTAACATCGGCATCATGAATATGAGTAACCGTTATTGTGATATTAAACTACGATGTTGTGGAAGCATCCCGGGTTCTCCTGTCGGGAGAGATGGCGATCGAATCGATTCTTGACCGGTGGCAAATACCATCATACACTAGGTCTACGTCATGACCGGAGACCTAATCACTTCAAGGCGTTAGGGGACGTATGTCTCGGACTGTCGGCAACCCCCCTCCTCTCGAGCCACCAAGTGAGCGGCAGCAAAAACGGCGTTTCGTGCGCCTCGCTTGCGCCCGATCAAACCCAACCGACCACGCCAAGGAGGGACGTTAAGCGTACAAGTACAGGCCCCTAACATTCCCACAAGCCGTGGCTCACGACCCGACGCGGAGCCTACTATATGAGCAGCACGTTCAACCGACCGCCTTCCGACAAAGGGATTAGACCTTAGGCGATCAGATGGAAGACCACAATATCCATCCGATCTCACATGTTTTATTAACCAAGTTCTCAGCAGTAGCTTGTTAACCACCAAGTGATTAACCCAACAACAATCCTCACAAGTGACCGGAAATCATCCGTCTCTTGCAATCATCATAATCGAGCATTTATTTAACCTAGACCTCTAAGCAAGATAGGCAACAACTTCAGCAAGGATATCTGTGCATCAACGGTTTCAACCACTTCCTATACTTAATGCAGCATTCATAAAAGGACTCAACAAATTAATTGAAAGCATAGGAAAGTTCAAGCATGCAAGGGGCTTGCCTTTAGAAAAGTAGTAGGAAGAAATTAGAGTCTTCTGAAAAGCTGGAGTCACGGTCCTCCTTCTCTGTGGGGTCTTTTGGCTGCACTCCGGGACGATGAAGGTTGACCTCCTGCTCCTTGATCTCCTCCCGAACTAACTCCTCCGATCCCGAGATGATGCATGCACATGCACGAAAGTGAATAATCTGAATGCACGGGGATAAACTTGTATATAACTAAAATGGCATGATGGATGAATGCATCATAATGAATGATACTAGTAAGTGGATATCTCTCCTGTAGAAACACAAATGTAACTACACGAGCAACCCTAGTAATCTACGTCAAGCAAACACCCTATTTCACTAGATCTTGAAAAATGGCAGCTAGACTTCTTTGTTACTAAAACAGTCACACAGGGAGTTCTATAACTCCAAATACAGTAAACGAATACTCGTTGGAAAGCTAACAAAATTATCTACAAAACATTCCATATCACCCCTGACCTAATTCTGATATTAACGGCCTCGAAAACAGAGAAAACAGAGGCCCTGTTTCTAACCTAACAAGCAACATGCAACACCTATAACTTGCAAACTAAACATGCAACTCTTATCAAATTTGAACAGCAAGCAAGACAAGTCATAATCTACCAATTAAACCTACTGGTCAAGCCAAAAAGATGAATTAAAGCACATAAAATGACATTCCCTAACTAAACACTACACAAGCACACTTTAAATATAAAAGCTAGGATTAATAAATTGACCAAACACACTAGACCAGCAAACTAACCACACTAACAGATCCTTATTATCATAAGAACAAATAGTGCATCACCCCGGACATTATCACCATACTATTTACATGCATTTCCAAGGCATTTTCCTAGCAACCAAAATATGATAAATATGCAAACACCTTAGAAAAATCTACAAAAATTACAGGGGAATACTACTGGTCTACAAAGGCTACCATAAAAATTTCATAGCAAAAACATGCATATGCTATCCTACAAAAAAATGGCAAGCTAGCATAAAAAGCAGGGCATGAAAATACTTTGTACTATGAAATGTATGAAACTGCCTAACCATTAACATTAAGAGCTACATAACAGTAACAAATGCATGTACAAAAATTATCATGGCAAAAACCCTAGTAAGTATTTTTCTATGAATTTCCTAATAAAGCATGGTAAATAGCACATAAATCAAAAATCACATTTCATCAACAGAACATAGCATGTATGATATTTTTCCTGCACCCTACATCCAAAAACATAAACATTTTGTACAGGGACCACTATTTTATCATGCACCAAAAATTAGATATGCATTTATCTATTTACTTGGAATATAAAGCCATAAATCTAGATAAATATAAGAACTACCAGAAAATGCCAACTCATATTTTTATCCTGTAGATCTATTAACAAGGAGCACAACAAAATTGGTTTCACAATTTTCTCACATTCCTAGCTAGAGATATGAATTTTCTAAGGGAAACAAGCATCTTTGGAAAAGAAAAAACGAGAAAAAGAAAAAGGCCGGCGATAGCGGGCCCCGCTTGTCAAGTATCACGGAACGAGGGGACCGGCGGCGCTGCCACTGCGTCGCGGCGGATCTCCGTCGTCGTTAGTCCTCCGGCGAATCGAGAGGGGTACCTACGGGTTCGTATCGTCGAGATCTATCGATTGGTGCCTCTTACCCAAGTTTACGGTGGAGCGCGGTGGGGTCGACGTCGAGCGTCGGCAAGCGGTGTTTGCACTGGCGCGGGCCGCTGTCTCTCGGCGAGGAAGAGGGAAGCGGGGTCGCGTTCAAGCCTCAACGAGCCTCGGTGAAGCCGGCGAGCCGACGCGGACGGGTGGCGTGGCTAGAAGCCGACGGAGCGGCGTGTCGGCGTGACCCGCGGTTTAGCGGCGTGGAGGTATTTATCCGCCAAAGCGAGGCGCGCGAGGAGGCGAAGTGAACACGAGTTCGATCGAGGGGAAAAGACATGGCGAAGCGGGCCGGGCGGTGAGCTTCCATGCCGCGGCGGCCATGGCGGCGGCCGTGGGCAGCGCTGCGGCGGCCCGGCGCCGTTCGGCGAACTAAGGCCGGGAGAGGGTCAGCCGGCCAGGTTCCTACCTTCAGCAGCTCAAAGGCGAGCACGAGGCACTAGATGGCGAGGGCGGAGGTGGTCGGGGGCCGGGTGGCGCGGAGGGCGGCCAGTTTGCGGAGTTCCGGCGATGGCGGTATGACGGAATCGTCGATTTGGCCCCGTTTTCTTGCTCGGTAGGTGCGTCTAGCGGGTCGGGAGGTGATGTAGCACGGTCGCGAGGCTCTTTGGGGCGCTAGGTGGGCGGGGCGGCGGCAGCGGCAGCCGTGCACCGGCGGCGGCGGTAATGGCGTCGGTGGCGGCGTTTTTCTTCTTCTTTGCGAGAGGAGCAAGGGAGAGTGAGGAAAGCGAGTGGCTTGGACAAGGGGCCGTTTCCTCCCTCAAGAAGGCACGGTCACGCGGCGGGATCGACGGAGGCATGCTCCACGCGTCGCGCGCGGTCAAACACGCCGCAGCGGGGCGCGTGGCGGTGGCCGGCCGAAGTTTCCCCCTTTTCTTTCTTCTTTTTTTGAACTAAACCCTAAGACAAACTGTTTTGCTCTATGTTTCGTGATTCATGTAGAATTAGCAAAAACTCTAATTGAACCAAATGTTCCTCATGAAAATCTGAACATTTCACCTATAGAAACTTTTTCCTAATTCGGTTTGGTTTAGAAACTATGAGCGGATCAAAGGTAAACTATTCCGGGGTCAAAGAAACCCTAAATCACCCTCAAATCAAACGAACTTTGACTTTTTCAACACGATCCACTCAAAATCACGCAACCGGCCTGTGACATCTTTTGTTCTACACGAAATTAGCTACACATTCCATTCAAGGAGCACCCACATGCAAAACCTCTAGCTATGACTTTTGAGCGAAAGAAGATAAATTGCTTCGAAGGTCAAACTAGGTCAAACAAATCAAATTAAACATGATTAGAGGACATGACCAACATCGACCTTGCTCTAACACATCCTATAAACATATCTAAGACTAAATAAAGATTAAACAACTATTTATGCAAGCATTTCATACATAAAATGACGAGGCGAAGCATACTCAAGCAAATTGAATAAAATTAACCATGCAAATGACCCCTATCATTTCATGTGCATAAATGCATATGATCAAATGGTGATTATGCTCATGAAATGCCGATGCTAATGACATGCTTAAAGACCAGGGTGTTACAAATCTACCCCCCTTAAGAAAATCTCGTCCCGAGATTTGTCGGTACTAACCATTCGTTAGAGAATACGGGATAAACTTCTCGAAAGATACTCCTGTGTTTCCCACGTAGCATCATTCTTTCCATGATTACTCCATAGAATCTTGTATAGCTTCCTTTGTCTTGTTACGAGTTGTTCGTTCTTTAGTATCCAATATTTGAATTGGCCTTTCAAAGTAAGTCAAGTCAAGTATCCACTTGACATTTATTTGGAATGTGTTCTTGGGGCACTCTCAAACATTTCTTCAACTGGGATACACGAAAGACATTGAAGACCGATCTCAACTCATAAGGTAGTTATAAGCGATAAGCCACTTTTTCCTTTGCTAGCAATGATACGATAAGGGCCTACGAATCTAGGTGCTAACTTCCTTTTGACGCCAAAGCGTTGTACTCTCTTCATTGGGGACACCTTAAGATACACAAAATCACCAACTCTAAACTTCAAAGGTTTACTACGCTCAGCGGCATAGCTTTTCTGACGAGCTTGAGCTGCGGCTAGATGTTGTTACCTTTGTCTTAACCTTACATTACGCTTCCTCAATGAAGTCAATACCGTAATAGGTTCTATCTCTGTTTCTACCCAATTCAAAGGTGTTCTACACTTTCTACCATACAAAGCTTCAAATGGTGCCATCTTGATGCTTGCTTGATACTTGTTGTTATAAGTGAACTCTCGCAAATGGTAACCATTTATCCCATGGTCCTTTAGCGAGACAAAACACATGCTCTCAACAAGTCTTCTAAAATCTGATTCGCTTGTTCGGCTTGTCCAATTGTTCGCGGTTGATAGGCCGAACTACGGAGTAGCTTTGTATTTAAGGCTTCTTGTAGACACTCCCAAAATTTATCGGTCCATGTTGATCCTCGGTCAGACACTATGCTCTTGGGTAAACCATGCAGACGAACTATCTGAGAAATGTAGATCTCTACATCTTGGTGAGGTTCATAGCTAATGTTCACAGGAACGAAATGTGCTACTTTGGTTAGTCTATCCACAATTACCCAAATTGAATCAAATCCTTGCGGGGTACGTGGAAGTCCAACAATGAGATCCATAGTGATGTTATCCCATTTCCAATTGGAGGTTGGCACGAGGTTGTAGCAATCAGGCGAGGTCTCATGTGAATGGCCTTGACTCTACAACAATTGTCGCACTTGGCCACATGAGCTGCAATTTCCTTCCTCATCTTGGTCCACCAAAAGCGTGATCTCAAATCTCTATGCATCTTGTTCTTTTGCTGGATGGTTAGATAGGGTAGAAGAATGCGCTCTGTTAGAATTTGATCTCTAAGTTCCTTATCCTTGGGCACAACTAAGCGGTTGTCATACCATAAGACATCATTCTCATCAATTCTGAATTGTTCACTTGGTTTTGCTTTGAGCTTACGCTTGATAAAAGAAATGCCTTTATACGTTTTACGTCCTCGATAACCCTTTCCTCCAAAGAGCTTTGCACTTGTATGTTATGCAAGGCGTAGGGGTGCATTAAGTTAAACTTCTCTTCGGCAATGGTTGCTCAATAGTACAATGTGCCTTACGGCTCAAAGGCGTCTGCAACAACATTCGCCTTGCCGGATGATCATGTACCTCCAAATTGTAATCTTTAATCAACTCTAGCCATCTTCGTTTGTCTCATGTTCAAGCGATCTTGAGTGAAGATATGTTTTAGACTCTTGTGATGCATTGTAAATGTGGCACACATTACCAAGCAAATAGTGACGCCAAATCTTGGGGCATACTGCGGCCGCTAACTCCAAATCATGTGTTGGGTAATTTACTTCGTGTTTGCGTAATTGTCGTGATGCATAGGCAATCACTCTTCCTTCTAGACCTGTACCACATGCATCGCAAAACACATCAAAAGGTTTCTCAATATCTGGTTGTGCCAACACGGGAGCGGTTGTTAACAACTCTCGTAGTGTACGGAAAGCTGTCTCGCACTCTGGTGTCCACACAAACTTCTCATCTTTCTGCAACAACCTTGTCATAGGCTTGGCGATCTTAGAAAAGTCGGGGGATGAATCGGCGATAATACTCGGCTAATCCAAGAAAACTCCGAATCTCTATAACGGAGGTCGGCGCCTTCCAATCCATGACTTCTTGAACCTTACTTGGATCTACTGAAATTCCATCTTCTGACAGTACATGTCCAAGAAATTGCACCTTCTTTAACCAAAACTCGCATTTGCTGAACTTAGCATAAAGCTTGTGTTCTACGAGCACGGCTAACACTATTACGAGATGCTTTTGCATGGTCTTCTTCATTCTACGAATATATCAAAATGTCATCGATAAACACAACCACGAATTTGTCTAACTCGGGCATGAATACCGAATTCATTAGGCACATAAAATGAGCTGGAGCATTTGTCAAGCCAAAGGACATGACAAGATACTCATACAACCCATATTTGGTCGAAAGCAGTCTTTGGGATATCTTGCGGCTGATCTTGATCGATGATAGCCCGAGCGAAGATCGATCTTGGAGAAAACCTTGGCTTTTGACAAGCGATCAAAGAGAATGTCAATGCGTGGCAAAGGATACTTGTTCTTGACTGTCACCGCATTGAGTGGTCGGTAATCCACACACATTCTCAAAGATTGGTCCTTCTTTTTCACAAAGAGAGCAGGACATCCCCATGGTGATGAGCTTGGTCTAATCAAACTCTTATCTAGCAACTCTTGAATCGAACTTTCAACTCGGCCAATTCATGGGGCGACATCCTATAAGGCCTTACGGATATCGGTCTTTGTTCTGGCAAAAGCTCTATGGCAAACTCTACATCTCTATCGGTGGTAAGCCCGGCAAGTCTTCTAGAAAAACATCGAAACTTCGCATACCTTGGTATATCCGAGATTCTAGTAACTTGTAGAGCGGTGAGACACGGTTTAGATTGGGTGTTTGGGGAAGAATGATCGATGTTCCTTTCCATCACGGGGATCTTTCAAAGGATTACCCTATTCGGGTGTCTATAATTACTCCCCATGTCTTCATCCAATTCATTCCCGAGAATGACATCCAAACTCGATCCTCGGCAACACTATTAGGGAGGTCACGATCTCTAAATCTCCAACTTTAATTTGTACATTTCGGACAACCCTCCTGGTAAGTTGATCAGCTCCTGCTGAGCTAATGCGATATCCATAACCCAAATCAGATATATTCTCATGATGTTCTTCTGCAAAAGCTTGGCTCATAAAAGAATGAGATGATCCAGAGTCAAACAATGCCACAGCATTGTGGTTGTTGACTAGGCAAGTACCGGTGATTCTGAGACTCTCATACGGACTCTCTTCGATATTGGTGGAGTGAAACTGTCCAATCTTACCCCTTTGTAGGGTTGGTTACTCTTGGGTTGCGGGCAAAACCTAGAAAAATGTCACGGTGTCCCACAATTATAGCACTTGTTTCGAGTAGAAGCACTATATCCCACAAGATCTGTGTGGGCTCCTGGAGCAGGGGTAACATGAGCTGTCCTGAAGTGAGGATTCTCACACTGCGGCTCCTCTTGCAGTAGGGTATCTGGTTGGTGGTAGCCTGGATGACTAATGAGCAGAACCTTGTTCTAACTCGTACTACTTTCTATTGGTCTCTTCTTGCTCTTGGCAGCAGCATATGCGTTGTTGCTCTCCTCTTGTAACAAGCAATCACTGACAAACTCATTGAAGCTCTTTCTGAACGGGGCTCCAATAGTCTTACGCATCTTGAGATTAAGCCCTCTTACGAAGCTTGCTATTTTCTTCTCTTCGGTGTCCACCATATGTGGTGCATATATGGACAAACGATTGAAATCTTCTAGGTACTCGGTGATGGTCTTGTCATCTTGATTAAGCTTGATACATTCACCCAACTTCATAGCAATCACACTTGGATGAATATAGGCTTCACGGAAAAGCTGCCGTGAACATATCGAGGTAATAGAAGTATTAGCTAGGTAGGTGGCACGATGATTTCTCCACCAAATTCTGTGGGTCCTTCAAGCAAATGAGCGGCATACTGTTATACGTACCTCGGTCAAGTCCAATAACCTGAACTTTTCCTCAACTCGAACTCATCCATTCTTCCGCTTCGGTTGGTTCACTAGGATTTGTGTGAACTTAGGTGGATCGGTGGTCTTAAATTCCTTGTATGAATGGAGCCTATCTTACGCATTATTGTTTCGATTTCCTCCTCCACCCTATGCGGTGTTGCGCGAAATGTTGCGCAACTCACCCAGACACTCGTCAAAGAACTGTTCCGGGTTGACAGGAGGTGGTGGTGGCGGTTGGTTGCTCCCTCTAGCACCTGAGCGTGTTTTAACCATCTGCATAATCCAACCAATAAAAATTCTCAGATGATGTTGACATAGTGTAAATGCATCGAATTTAAAGTTACGCATAATTTATTGCAATAGTAAATTCATTCAACAAATACGGGTAACCATAAATCCAATGACATCACACTCATCATCGCAATAATAATGGTTGATACGGATTATGTAGCAAATCAACTTCTCCATCCAATGTACGCATAATCCAAAGTTCGATATAGTCATCGTGACCACAATATCGAAATCGCGCACATTGCTTCACCAAAATGGAACTCTTCCATTACATTCTTCAAAGGCTCAATTTACATCCGTAGAGCCCGGATGTTTCAAGATCTTACGTGTTGATAGCCTCTTGATAAACAGGATCGCTAAGGATAGGGTAGGGAGGTGGCAACTGAGGGTACGATCTTACTCCTTTTGATAGACATACTAGCTAATGCTAGCGGGATCTAAGGAAATGGTTTGCAACGACGAACTCCTAGGGACAATAGGGCTTCATTAACGTCCTTGTTGTCATTGTCTTCCCCAAAGTCTTGAGGTTCATCTCGACTTCTTTCTATTGGCAAGTGGCGAACCAAGGTCCATTCGGTGTAACAGGAAGTAGCGGTCTATAGAAAGGCATTGAGCGTTCCAACATCCAAACTTATTAGGGTATTTTCAAGCTTTTGTTGGCAATCTCGTCAAGTGACGGCTCATCATCGGTGATATTCCAACTTCTCCAACCAAGCTATAAAGGCGGGCGGGAATGCAAAGGTTAAATCTAGTGATGATCCGAGCTGCCTATGGTGTGGTTGCCTATGGTTCGGGATCTCTGCATTGTCTGTCTGCTAACACACTTACAACACCATGGTTATTCGAAACACTTGTCTTCAATGATATTCTTTGCTTTGTCTTGTATGTGGGAGCCATTTGTAACAAGATTTGCAGATTGTGTGAGATTGAGAACGAGATAGGTCAGTTTAACAAAAAGGGACAAGTACTCACTAAGGGGAGAGATGAAAATAAAGGTAAGAAAAGCAATACTTTTATTTCATTTGGTTGATGCGGATGCATGAATGACATGATGCATGGCGTATCTTACGTCCTCACGAGAATAGGAAAGATAAGATACTACTCGTATAAATGGTGGCACAACTCACGTTCTCTCAAACGAAATAAGTCGTTTCTAGTCGGTCTCTACGATTTGCGTAGTTAGTGTACTGCGCAGTTTCATTTCAGCCCACAAAGTATATTTATGCAATGCATGAAATTAAATTGCATATACACCTTCGTCGAGTCCACCCGACGCGGCATCGCATACCTTGCGGAAAAACACATTTTACACCCGACACACTGTGTACCCATACACAAGTCTAGGGGGCACTACCCGACCATGGAGCTCTCAAAACATTTTATTTTTTACCCCTAGATCGGCGGTTGTCCGATCATGCTCTCACAGCTCACATCTTACCTCGGGCATAGAGGCATTGAACATCATTTACAGGCGTAGAGGTATTTCGATCCATACATGACTACTCAAGTGAGTAGCCCCGTACTACTAGCCGCGCCACGACAACCAAGCACAAACAACAAAATATGATGCATAAGCCCATCCCAAGTTAGTAAAGCCACTTTTTGTCCTTAATTGGGCATAAGGGTATGATCATGGCACTACTAATTTTGCAAATCTTTTACTCACACCCTTTGAAAAGATTTTGTTTCGCAAAATTTTCGCAAAAAGATTAGTGGTTCATTTTAATCTTAATACCAGATCGGATTGTTAAATCTTGAACTAAGCTCGATGCCGCTGTGTGAGCCGACCAATTTATAAGAAATCAAGTATAATTCGCAATTACCGAAGCAATCGCAGTCTACACTTGAGTCCATATAAACCCGATATTCCAAAAATCTCAAAGTGATTTCAAACTCATCAACAATACAACCAAGATCGTTGAGCTCAGTAGTCCCAATCCGCGGGTATCTCAAACCAAATTCAATATATATTAATCAGAGTGCGATGTACACATTTATTCCAAAAGTAATTCAGAGTGCGGAAGCAATAGCTTTCGAAAACAAAATAGTTGTACAGCGGAAATCATAATAAAATAGATAGTGCCAACATAATGTCAACCCTGTAATAGCAAGAGACAGGGAAAAATGGAGGCTGCCATGCCCTAGGCATTATTCTTCAACCACAGCACATCACAACTGGAACGAATCATGCTAGACGGAGTCACCTGCAACATCGGGAATTAACCCGTGAGTACTCAATTGTACTCCACAAGACTTACCCATCTTAAACCAGAAAACAAGGAAAAGACTCCAAGAAGTATGCTTGGCTTTATCTGGAGCTGGCTGACTCACATTTATTTTCAGAAATAAAGTTGATTAATGCGCCTACACATACTACTCAGGTTCTTCCAAGTTAAAAGGTTGTTATTTATATACATAACCATAAGTCTTGTATAGTCAAGATTAAACACATATGCTCAGCGATATATAAATAACAGTATAAGTAACTTGATCAACATTTTAACATCAGCATCATGAATATGAGTAACCGTTATTGTGATATTAAACTACGATGTCGTGGAAGCATCCCGGTTCTCACCGTCGGGAGAGATGGCGATTCGAATCGATTCTCGACCGGCTAGCGAATACCCTGTCATACACTAGGTCTACGTCATTGCGCAGACCTAATCACTTCCAAGACGTTAGGGGATGTATGTCTCGGACTGTCGGCAACCCCCTCCTCTCGAGCCACCAAGTGAGCGGGCAACGAAAATGACATTTCGTGCGCCGCGCTGCGCCCGATCAAACCCAACCGACCACGCCAAGGAGGCGTTAAGCGTACAAGTACCGGCCCCTAACATTCCCACAAGCGCGTGGCTCACGACCGGCGGAGCCTACTATATGAGCAGTGCGTTCAACTTCCGACCGCCTTCCAGACAAAGGGATTAGACCTTAGGCGATCGGATGGAAGACCACAATATCCATCCGATCTCACATGTTTTATTAACCAAGTTCTCAAGAAAC
Source organism: Hyparrhenia diplandra (assembly GCA_015847255.1). Lineage (NCBI taxonomy): Eukaryota > Viridiplantae > Streptophyta > Magnoliopsida > Poales > Poaceae > Hyparrhenia > Hyparrhenia diplandra. The sequence goes on from JADLZK010001076.1 coordinate 42,925, forward strand.
ATCTTGTTAACCACCAAGTGATTAACCCAACAACAATCCTCACAAGTGACCAGGAAATCGCGTCTCTTCGCAATCATCATAATCGAGCATTTATTTAACCTAGACCTCTAAGTAGGATAGGCAACAACTTCAGCAAGGATATACGTGCATCAACGGTTTCAACCACTTCCTATACTTAATGCAGCATTCTTAAAAGGACTCAACAAATTAATTCAGAAAGCATAGGAAAGTTCAGCATGCACCGGGGCTTGCCTTTAGAAAAGTAGTAGGAAGAAATTAGAGTCTTCTGAAAGCTGGAGTCACGGTCCTCCTTCTCCTGTTGGGTCTTTTGGCTGCACTCCGGGACGATGAAGGTTGACCTCCTGCTCCTTGATCTCCTCCCGAACTAACTCCTCCGATCCTGAGATGATGCATGCACATGCACGAGTGAATAATACGAATGCACAGGGATAAACTTGTATATAACTAAAATGGCATGATGGATGAATGCATCATGATGAATGATACTAGTAAGTGGATATCTCTTCTGTAGAAACACAAATGTAACTACACGAGCAACCCTAGTAATCTACGTCAAGCAAACACCCTATTTCACTAGATCTTTGAAAAATGGCGGCTAGACATGCCGTTACTAAAACAAATCACACAGGGAGTTCTATGACTCCAAATGCAGCAAACGAATACTCGTTGGAAAGCTAACAAAATTATCTACAAAACATTCCGTATCACCCTAACCTAATTCTGACATTAACAGCCTCGAAAACAGAGAAAACAGAGGCCCTGTTTCTAACCTAACAAGCAACATGCAACACCTATAACTTGCAAACTAAACATGCAACTCTTATCAAATTTGAACAGCAAGCAAGACAAGTCATAATCTACCAATTAAACCTACTGGTCAAGCCAAAAGATGAATTAAAGCACATAAAATGACATTCCCTAACTAAACACTACACAAGCACACTTTAAATATAAAAGCTAGGATTAATAAATTGACCAAACACACTAGACCAGCAAACTAACCACACTAATAGATCCTTATTATCATAAGAACAAATAGTGCATCACCCAAACATTATCACCATACTATTTACATGCATTTCGGGGCATTTTCCTAGCAACCTAAATATGATAAATATGCAAACACCTTAGAAATATCTACAAAAATTACAGGGGAATACTACTGGTCTATAAAGGCTACCATAAAATTTCATAGCAAAAACATGCATATGCTATCCTACACAAAAATGGCAAGCTAGCATAAAAACAGGGGCATGAAAATACTTTGTACTATGAAATGTATGAAACTGCCTAACCATTAACATTAAGAGCTACATAACAGTAACAAATGCATGTACAAAAATTATCATGGCAAAAACCCTAGTAAGTATTTTTCTATGAATTTCCTAATAAAGCATGGTAAATAGCACATAAATCAAAAATCACATTTCATCAACAGAACATAGCATGTATGATATTTTTCCTGCACCCTACATCCAAAAACATAAACATTTTGTACAGGGACCACTATTTTATCATGCACCAAAAATTAGATATGCATTTATCTATTTACTTGGAATATAAAGCCATAAATCTAGATAAATATAAGAACTACCAGAAAATGCCAACTCATATTTTTATCCTGTAGATCTATTGACAAGGAGCACAATAAAATTGGTTTCACAATTTTCTCACATTCCTAGCTAGAGATATGAATTTTCTAAGGGAAACAAGCATCTTTGGAAAAAAAAAAGAAAAAGAAAAGGCTGGCGGCAGCCGGGCCCCGCTTGTCGGTATCATCACGAACAGGGGGGACCGGCGGCGCTGCCACCTGCGTCGCGGTGGATCTCCGTCGTCGTTCGATCCTCCGGCGAATCGAGGGTACCTACGGGTTCGTATCGTCGAGATCTATCGATTGGTGCCTCTTACCCAAATTTACGGTGGGCGCGGTGGGGTCGACGTCGAGCGGCGGCGGCGGTCTTGCCGCACGGCGCAGCGGCTGCTGTCTCCGGCGAGGAAGAGGGAAGCGGTCGGCGTTCAAGCCTCAACGAGCTGGTGAAGCCGACGAGCAAACGCGGACGGGTGGCGTGGCTAAAGCCGACGACGGCGTGTCGGCGTGACCCACGGACTGGCGGCGGTGGTCATTTGTCCGCCAAACGAGAGCGCCGTGGCTCGATTCGTCCCTGCCCGAAAGTGTTACGCGAGGAGGCGAAGTGAGAACACGAGTTAGATCGAGGAAAGACACACGGCGATGGGCGGGCGGTGAGCTTCCATGCGCGGCGGCCATGGCGGCGCCGTGGACGCGCCGCGGCGGCGAGGCGCCGTTCCGGCGAACTAAGGCCGGGAGAGGGTCAACCGGCTAGGTTCCTACCTTGTGTAGCTCAAAGGCGAGCACGAGGCACTAGATGGCGAGGCAGGAGGTGGTCGGGGACGGGCTGGCCGTGGAGGACAGCGGATTTGCGAGTTCCGCGATGGCGGCGCGACGGAATCGTCGATTCGGCCCGTTTTCTTACTCGGCTGGTGCGTCTAGCGGGTCGGGAGGTGATGTAGCATGGTCGCGAGGCTGCTGGGGTGCTAGGTGGGGCGGGGATGCGGCAGCGGCGAGTCTTGGCCGGCGGCGGCGGTAATGGCGTCGGTGGCGGCGTTTTCTTCGGGCCGCTTGCGAGAGGAGCAAGGAAGAGTGAGGGAAAGCGAGTGGTTTGGACAAGGGGCTTTTTTCCTCCCTCAAGAAGGCACGGTCGCGCGGGGGGATCGACGGGAGGCGTGCTCCACGCGTCGTCGCGTGGTCGACGCCGCTGCTGGCGCGTGACGGTGGCCGTACCGAGTTTCCCCCTTTTCTTTCTTTCTTTTTTTTTGAACTAAACCCTAAGACAAACTGTTTTGCTCTATGCTTCGTGATTCGTGCAGAATTAGCGAAAACTCTAATTGAACCAAATGTTCCTCATGAAAATCTGAACATTTCACCTATAGAAACTTTTTCCTAATTCGGTTTGGTTTAGAAACTATGAGCAAATCAAAGGTAAACTATTCCGGGGTCAAAGAAACCCTAAATCACCCTCAAATCAAACGAACCCGACTTTTTCAACACGATCCACTCAAAATCACGCAACCGCCTGTGACATCTTTTGTTCTACACGAAATTAGCTTCACATTCCATTCAAGGAGCACCCACATGCAAAACCTCTAGCTATGACTTTTTGAGCGAAAGAAGATAAATTGCTTCGAAGGTCAAACTAGGTCAAACAAATCAAATTAAACATGATTAGAGGACATGACCAACATCGACCTTGCTCTAACACATCCTATAAACATATCTAAGACTAAATAAAGATTAAACAACTGTTTATGCAAGCATTTCATACATAAAGTGACGAGGCGAAGCATACTCAAGCAAATTGAATAAAATTAACCATGCAAATGACCCCTATCATTTCATGTGCATAAATGCATATGATCAAATGGTGATTATGCTCATGAAATGCCGATGCTAATGACATGCTTAAAGACTAGGGTGTTCTGAGAAAATAAATGTACTAATAGTTTGAAAACATTTATCTTCTGGATCTCGCACTTGGATAGCGCGTCGCCCATTTCCTTCGCTCCACCTCGCGTAGGCCGTCTCACTTTTAAAATCACCACGTCTCCCCATCGGGCTATGCACTGCATTATTGCCGCTCACATCGGCGCCCGGTTGCTCTCTTTACGGCCGTCGCCGGTGACATCGACGGGATGGAGGAGGGGCTTCAAGTGGAATCTCTCTTTGGACTTTGCTACTAAGAGCTTCCACAAAAAAAAACCCTGTCGTGCCGCCAAGTCCACGGAGCCATTCCACTTCATGCCCCTCCGATACCCTCCGCGTTCAGCGCACGCTGCCTCGATTCTAGTCTTTCTTTGGCAAGTCGGCGTTGTAGTCTACATCCACACTCTCATGAACGCCGGTGATTGGGTGGCTGTGATGTGCCGTGCCGACTCCGCGTCCGACCCACACGGACGTCGCCGTCGTCGGCACACCACGGGCTACCCGATCACCGGAGTTTGAGAGTGTAGCCCCCTGGAATGTTGAGCGGGCGAGTGTAGATTCCCCCGCTTGAAGGTCTACTTGATTGTCTTGGCTTCCGGTCATCTTTTAGCGATCACGCCGACGGCGTGCGCCGTCGGGTCGGGGCATGAAACCGCCAAATATGCTCTTACTCAGGGCAACGTAACACCCGGTGCCGTGGGCGACGATCGTGCCCGGTAGGTGTGTTGCGGGAGATCAAAGGCAACCACCAGGCGACGGCTGGGACATGGAAGAACATCCATTGTACTGTACTCATTATGGAATTTTAGGCCGGGCGACTTGGCGGTGCATATGATCCGTGGCGTACAACCTGCTCTATAGCCCAAATGGTACCTCGCCATGACGGGCATCGGTGATGATGGCCCGACATGCGTTTTATTAGTTGTGATAACCGTGTAATTTTGTTGTCAAAAAAAACTTCATGTATAGTACATGTGTGCATGTGTGATTCTTCTTTGTCAATTTGATGGAAGTTGTTCGCACGATCACGATCACGCATGCACGCAGAGGTCAAAGGCTGCCATGCCATGAGGCCCCACTCGCCTTGCCGAAGCGAGGCGTGTGAGGAGCTGGGGAAGGCGCCGACTTCGGCGATTTCGTGTGTGCATGAACAAGGGCTCGCGTCCCGTCCGTCCTTCGTCCTTGACTGGCCCATCAATCGGTGCCTCGCCGAGCGAGACCGGGATTAGTGCTGATGAGTGATGACACTGCCAACGATGGCAGACGTGCGCCCAGTTTGCAGCGAGGTGTGTAGGATACGCAAAGGATATGCATGCAAAGGTGTGTGCATGTCTCATGGAAACAAAAAATTATAGACTCAGTTTAATTTTGAAACGCGTGCTGTAGTACGTATTATTATTTCTATGAAAATCTTTGCGTCGGTAGTAAATGGCGCCGCCCTAAATTACTGTTGCGGTAGCGTTTCAAGGGTCATGTCGTCCCTCGATCTCTCGCCCACCGGACACGCACCGCATTTGATTTACGCTTACGCCCACCAATTCCGGCCGGTTGCTAACAAAAACAACCGACGGTCACATGAAGATGCCTAAATTTCAATGCATATTACGTTCAACATAAGGAAGACATAAACACACGTAGTACATTACAATATAATAAATATTACGTTCAACATAATGTAAACATAAACACAAGAAGTAATATATACTACATTACAATATATACTATCAAATAAAGTTGAAGAACTAGCTAATGATGTCAAATCGACCGCTCCGTAGCGCCGCCGCGGCCGGCCGGGCCCGCGCGCGTCGTCATCGATCTCACATCCTGGCGGCGGTGTACATCACCGTGCTCTCAAAGGCCCAGCGCCCGAGAGGTCGAACTCATGCATGATGCGGCACCGAGCGCTGTAGTACCGGACGACTTTGGGGGTGACGGGCTCGGGCCCATACCTCTTGCATCCCTCCGGCCATGTACTGAGGCGTGGCTATCCTTGGCGGCGGCGTGACCCCGTCCCGTCGCGGTAAGGAAACCTTAGGCCGCGGAGCGCAATGTCCCTCGAGGTCTGCTTGACCTTGGTGCGGCGCGTATGTCGAAGGCCCTCCCACCGGCCGTCGTGGAGTGGGCGGCGCCGCCGATGATTCCATGGGGCAGCACCCGGTAGCGTCGGGGTCCGTGGGGTTCGACGGCATTTTAGCATCGCCAAGAAGTAAGCCACGCCGGGGTCCCCGGCGTCCTTGGCTTGCTTGGCGAGCCGGCCCAGCGGGATCCGCGGTGGAGTCTTCCTTCGCGCCGACGACCAGACCCGCCACCGTGTCCATCAACTACGCATCCCGGCGTAGCACATGGCCTCCGGATGACCGGCCTTGAGGAAGCGCTTCTCCAATTGCTCCACGGCTCGAGGACTTCCAGGCGTGGTCGCCGCCTACCGCGTAGATTACGGCCGACGGAGCGACACGAGCGGATCATGTCGTCGCGGTCGGTGAAGAGGATCCGCAACTTCCTACAGACTTGACGAAGGTACAAGTAGAGCCACGGAGAAAGAAATCCGTTGGGCTCCTTGCAATGCATGAAGATCTCGTCTGCCAGATCATCTGGCAGCATCAAAAGGAAGCAAGTCGTCACCGCCGCGTCGTCTTGCCTTGCCTTCTTGCATGGCCTTTCCGCCATTCTTCGATCGATCGACTAGCTGGCCCTAGCCGGCTTCACCGCGCGCCCTCTCGTTCTGTACTATGCCCTCGCCGGCTGCCCTGCCCTCCCGCCCGTTCTTTTGCTTGTATTTAACATCTACGAAACGGCGCCTCCTCCGAGAACAGCGGGAGGTGTGCGTTCCAAGCCGAACCGGCGGGCGGTTCGCCGGGGCAACCAACCCGGTCAACAGAATTGGATTTTTTTAATAAATAAGAAACAAAATACTACAAAAGGAAAAATAAAGTAAAAAAGAGTTGGTTCCCATCTCTACACCATGTGTTTACAAAAAAATAACCGTCTCTACGGTCATGTTTTTGATACTGATTGCAACACGTGCATCCCGCTCTACCGTACTCGTAAAGAAAGAAAGAGTGATGCCGTCGGTGCAACACATCCCTCTCCACTCCAAACTCAAGTCGTGCTCGTGCTTATTCCCTCCGTTCCACAAAACATGCAACTATGGGTTTCGTGTCCATAGAAACGGTGAGTAGTACAAGTGGAGTATGTTTGACCAAATTTGTACTCCCTCTATTCCAAAAAGCTTGCAACTATGGGAAGCGTGCCAGTCAAACTTTCTCGACTTTGACTAGGTTTATAGAAAATACACCCTCCGTCCCATAAATAAAAGTTCGTTTTGACCTCTACAATTCTTGTTTAATCATTCGTCTTATTTTAAATATTTATCCAATTAATAAAATAAATAAATTATTATGAAAGCATCTCTAACGATAAAACAAGTCATAACAAAATAACAAAAAAATTTAAAACTTTTTTTGAATAAGACAGACGGTCAAACAAGGATTGTCAAGTAAAAAATGGACATTTTACATGCAACATTTATATCTCCAAATAAATTTATTAAAAAACTAGACTTAAAGATCTTTCCGATGATACTAATTACTTAGTAAAATATTAATATATTTTAATATATAATTCTTTGTGAGTTTAAATACATTGACTTCTTGGGAAACGAGAATTGCATTTTTTTATGGTACGAAGGGAGTACTAAATACTACTCTATTGATCACATTCAGATTAATTTATTAAAAAATACATCTCATAATCAATCTAATGATATTTATTTCATAACATAAATAATAATAGTTTGTTTGATCGACCGATCTTATGCGGATGGATAGCTACCTCGATCTCGATCTAGATGGTCGATTAATTATTTATTAAAAAATACACATATCATAATCAATCTAATGATATTTATTTCATAATCGAACAAACTTGATCTTGAGATGTGTTTTATAGGCGCTATAGCGTAGTAGAGAAGCTCGTGCTATGCAATTGCACTTTTTGGCGCTATTATTCAAGCTAGCTAAGCCCAAATAGTGTCATACCGCGCTATTGTGGCGCTTTGTTGACAAATTGATCATTGCCCAATTGTTAGTGATTGAGTGATTTCGGTAACTTTATGGTTGTTTGCTTATGTACTTGACTTGATGCTTTTATGGTTGTTTGCTTTGAGGATAAGAACTTTATTATATGGTTATCGGTATCACTTATCAAATTATCACTTATCAGATTATAATTATATACTTGTCTTGATTTCCTATTTTTTGAAACAAATAGCGTGCTATAGCGGGCGCTATTGCGTGAAGCGCATCCGACTCTACGTTGCAAATAGCGCTATAAGCGCTACCATAAGCGCCGCTATAGCGACAATAGTGACTAGAACAGTTTGCCACTCAATTTCATAGCGCGCAATCTAAAACGTGGGTTGTGATATACTTCGTATAATACATGTGTTATACGTTTCCAAATTTGTGTGCATGTTTGATTGTTGCTGAAATGATGAGTGAACAGACGGACATGCAACTGAAATATGTCCAAGTTTTAGTTTAGATTCTAGATTTCCGGATGGATTTCCAAAATCCGGACTCTAAATAAAATCAAATTTCCTATTGGGATCCTGGATTCTAGTAGCTGATTTCATCTCTTTTTTTACCCAGATTCCTTTTATGTCCTTCATTCTCTGCACTTCCTACAATATGGACGAGGGGCAAAATGGTAAAATGAAACTCGAGAATCTTTCGGAAGGCGACTCATGTTTCTACATTGGTTTTTTTTTTCCTCCGAGATTCTAGAATCCAAGGTGATTTGTTGTGAGAGAAAAATACTGCCGGCCATTTGGATGGTGCTGATTTGTTGTGAGAGAAAAGCACTGTTGGTGGTGGTGAACCGACCCGGCCGAACAAAGCGCCATCCCTTGCGGCGAACGATGGCGGGCGTGCACCGTGTTGGCAAAGTGAGGTGTGTAGGATACGCATGCAAGGTGTGTGGATATGATCGGCCGTCTCATGGAAAAAATACTATACTAGTACTATATGGAAAGGCTGCGTCGGTAGTAATGGCGCCGCCCTAAATTATGCCGCTTTAGCGTTTCACGGTGAGGGTCCGTCCATCTCTCTGCGCCCACTCATACTAGTACTACTAAAAACCCGCATTTTCTGCCCACCAATTTTGATCGAGCGAACTGTTCATCTTCCTTTTCCCCAGACCAAGAGCGCGCGCATAGAAAACCATGCCGGCTTGCGCCTCGAGCCATGAACCTTCCGCGGGAGTTGCTTGAGCACATTGCGCTCCACGTCGCCATGGCCCTGAGCATCCTATGGAGGGCCTCATGAATCTAAGGGCCACTGTGCCGGGCACGAGAGGCATGCCGCCTTGCCTTAGTGGGATGGAGCATCCCCATTTGGGATCAGTCTTTGGGCCGCGCAGACGAGGCGGGGGCGCCGCACTACTCGCGTGAGTTTCGCGCGCGAAGTCTCATCACCGACCTCGCCAAGTTCGGCAACACGGAGGCGTGTTTGAGAGCAGGCATGTCCCGGCGTGTTCGTGGAAGGCGTCGCGGCACCGCTCGCCGCCGCCGACTTCCGGAACAAGTCGCCAACTCGAGGGCATGAACTTCGCTTCGGTATGTGCGCTCTTGCACTCTGGGTGGAACACCGCCGCCCCGATGATGACCATGCCCGAGAGGTGTTGCGGGAGGTGGAGCGCGACACGGGCGGCGGCGATGGCCCCTGGAAGACCGAGAAGCGTGCAATGCTCCAGCGGACGGCGGTGGCGGTCTTGCACGGCGACCTAGTGGTGCCCCATGCGGTGAGGCCGCATCTTCCTCCCTCGGCCAAACCCGCCGCCTCGGACGGGCATCATCAGTGAAGAAGGGCGAGCGTGCGGCGCCATCGGCCGGTGGGTGGAGGGCGCGTGGCGGCGGCACTCCGTACTGGCGAGGAGTGTAGGATCCGCGATGAGTGTAGGAGGTTGTTTGTGCAAGCAGGGTGGGCATGAGAAGCGAGTGGACTCACATGAATCTATGTATATGTTGATGATGACGACAATGCACCCATGCATTGCATTATGTGATCTATCTTACTTTTTTGGTGCGTGATGGATGATTATGTGGTAATTCGTGTTATATTCATTCATGTTTGCGATGACCGCCGCCCGCGACCATGCAGCCATGGCCGCCGCGAGCACCTCGGCGTTGCTAGCTATGCCTATGCCGTTGACGGCGCCTTTGAACATTTGCCGTGTCCGCCGGTTCACGCCGTCGCGTTCAATCGTTCTCCACGGCGGCAACCCCTCTCGGACCCGTCCCTGCATCGCCCGAGTCTTCAAAAGCGTCTACACTGCGTTTCTGATGCTTTCCATCCCGTCCATTTAACCTCGGCCAGTCCTCGTCGGCCGGAGTGTCGCTCCCCGCTCCGCCGTGCCCGCCCGCCACCGTCGGCGTCAAACTCGGTACCGCCTAAACCCGCTCATCCGATAGCAAAGATAGGAACGCTAGGTTCTCTGGGGATCACGGTGGTGGTCCTCCCGTCGCTAGAGGCCTCATCTCCGGTGACATCCGCGACGCCGGTGTGCCGCCATGTCGGAGACCTCCAGGGCTCAAGAACCCTAATTTTTCTTTTTCTTTTTTATTAATCTATGGTTACAACTTGTGGTGGTCTTTCTCCCTCATCGTAACTCCAAACGTGATGATTTTTTTCTTTCTACGATTTTGTAAAATAATGATGTGTCAAGCTAACGTATTCTTCTTCGCTAATCCATTCCAAATTGTAGGTCGTTTTACTTTTTCAACCCTAACTTTGACCACTCGTCTTATTCAAAATTTTATGCAAAATATCACTTCTTTTGTTGTGGCATGCTTTATTATCAAATGTTCTTTAAGAATGACTTAAACTTGACTATTTTTGCACAAATTTTTTGAATAAGACGAGTGGTCAAACTTGAGGTAAAAAAAAGGTCAAACGAACTATAATTTGAAACAGAGTACTATCTTTTGTCACGTTTGGTGGATATTATTTGAAAGTTGAATAAGACGAGTGGTCAAACTTGAGGTAAAAAAAGTCAAACAAACTATAATTTGAAAAGTAGTACTACTTTTGTCACGTTTGGTGGATATTATTTGAAAGTTGAATTTCAAATATTTGAAGAGTTAACATTTGAAATTTGAAGTACTAGTATGGAGATAAGTAAGATGCAAAACCATGGGGCCATGGGGCCATGGAGTACATTATTAAGGCGGGTGCCCATGGGGCCATATGGTGTCTGAACACTCTGATAGTACTCCCGTACTACTACTAGTACACATATTGTCTCTCTCTGTTTCTCTCGCGGTCTCTCTGGCCTCTTCCTTCTCCCATACTCCAACTATACTAGTAGTAGTACTACTCTTCTCCCCTCTTACGCTCACTTCCAAACTCTTTCGAGAACCAAACAAGAGTATAGAGCGGTCCGACACGGTGTGTTAATCGCCGCCGCCTTCGTCTCCATCCAGGTGCACCTCTTTTATCACATCCATTTAGCTAGATTTGGTTTTTCTGTGGTTCTAGAAACAACAAATCTGAAGTTTTTGTTCGGTGGTTGCAGATTTGGGGTCCGATCACGGGGCCTCCCGGTGGCGGCTACGGCGAGGTCGCGCCATCGTCTTGACTTCCTGACCGGGGATCCCGACCGGCGTGGGAGCGCAGCGGTGAACGAGGCGTTTATCGCAGCGTTCGGCCACTCAGATCTCTGGGTGTTCTACGCTGGGGGCGAAAAAGATGTTGCGGAGAAGCACAACTTCTTGGGTAAGCACCGAAATCTAGATTGTAAAGTGCATTATCCTTCCTTTTTTGAAGGTTTTTTGAATGGCTCTAAAAAGGTTTTGTTTTGTCCTGCATATCTGTGTGACTCATGCTATCTATAAGCTTGTACAACATTGCTCAATAATTTTTTTGTCTTATACCTTTTCCCGATTCATCCTAGGAGACCCAGGTACAAACACAAAGACCTACGCGGGAGATTATAAAAGGATGGGGAGGAGGCCGAAGAAAATGTCCACATCTTCTTTTGTAAATGCCTCATCGGCTCATCTGGTTGAGCTTGGCGACCAGCGTGGCGTGTTCATTCATGATATTGGCAACCACGGCGGTGTGCGCCCCTTGTTGGCCTACTAGTTCCCTTGCTTGGAGCTCATTCTCCACCTCTACATTGGCCTTCTTCATCCAAAGTGTAACGGGGTGAGTTATCAATTTTTAAACAACTAAACAATTGATATGAGCCAAGACAAAAATGTAGACAAGAACGGATCGGATGAAGAAGAACCCTGTGTTTCCACATCGGACGGCGCATCTTTGCTGTGGCGTGTTCATTCATCGGCTTGGCAACCACAACGGTGTGCGCTCCTGGTTGTTGTACTAGTTCGCTTGCTTGGAGCTCATTCTCCACCTCTATGTTGGGCTACTTCATCCGAAGGCAACGGGGTGAGTTATCTTGAATTTTTTAAACAACTAAACAATTGATATGAGCTAAGACAAAAACTGTAGACAAAAATGGATCGGATGAAGAAGAATTTGTATTTCCACATCGTATGTGGCATCTTGCCGGTGAAGAGGCAGCGGCGGCCTTGCTTCGAATCCGGCAGAGGCGTATCGGACGGGCTTGAAGTGAATCCACCCCCGGGCTTGCCTTTTCGGTGCGAGATGTGAAACAAAGCAATATCTGAATGTTGTACAGATATTGAAGGTATGCAAGACGTTGATATCTACTCAATGGTGCACTTCTTCATGCATGTAAACAACTATGTACTGATCTGAAATTTGTCCGATTACTGCCTGTTTGCATCCATCCTGAATTTGTAATACTACTTTCAGTTCTTATCATATCATATATGTTATCCAAATTGTATATAAAATAGTACCATGCTTGCTTACGCCACTTACGTGTGTTCCAATATGTTTGCACCACGCATTGTAGACATCTATGCATGCTCTACCTCTACACGTTCGGTACCTTTGTCCAATGGAGATCCATTCAAATAAGGACTCACCTATAGCTGACCTGTAGGTAATCAGGACAAAAAAAAAGTCCATTCAATTAAAGGACTACCCTCTATTTACACACGTAGCAAAATTTCTTCTCATGTCCAATGTCTTTTGTTTTGTCTCCGCCGGTCAGCCCAGGTAACCAGCAGCCAGCACACAAGATGGCCTTCTAACTGAGTAAGTATGGTTACATAATTTCTTTTTTCAGTAACGATAAAAAATACAGGAAACAATTTAAGGGTATAGAGATGTAAACAAAATACAGGAAACAATTTGTTGGGATCTAACTTTGATTTGTTTTACAACTTTCGTCCCAAACTTTGAAGGTTTCGAGGATACTTACAGAGCAAAGACGAATATCGCATCGAAGATGACTTCATGAAAACATGGGCTTCACAAAAGAACAACAAGAACAAAACAAAGGAGAATGAGTCAAGAATACAAGCGAAGATGGCCACAAGAACATTTGTTACAAGTATAGTAACGAAAGGCTAAAAAGACATGTGAAGCTAAACATTTTGCCCTGAAGCCTCGCGAAGACAAAGGGATATGTCTTCGCAAAGAAGAACAATTTGTAGAAAATCGATTTAGAACTCTTAGTATCTTTTGACAACTACAAAGTCGGGGGCCTATGAATACCCCCTCGACATCCTTTGTAATGACCATGTTGAATGGCCACCTTGTAAACCATATCATCATCAATAACATGTTGTGTTGAGTATTTACCCAACATCTTGGCGCCCACCGTTTGTGTGAGCAACGATCTACCTCACGACCACGCAAGAATCATGGGAAGGCCTCCCAAGAACAAGTCGGCAAGTGTCGCAAGCGACGCAACAGCAACAGAAGATGAAGTTCCAAGAACAAGCGAAGACAACGTTTCCAAAGAAGTTATCCCACACGAAGATCAAAACGAAGAAGCAAGAAAGTTGCAACAACTAGAAGAAGAATTGATCAAAAAGAAGAAAGAACTTGAGGCTTGCAAAGCCGAGAACCGAGAAGAAAAGACATTGAAGCGAGAGAATAGAGGAAGCTGAAGCGAGCTAAAAAGACTAAGCGAAGAACTCAATGATCAAGATCGCGAAGTTATCATAACAAGCGAAGCCAAGACAAATCAAAGCAATGAGAAGGCAATAGTCACGATCGACCTAGAATCTCCATCATCAGTGGACTTACAAATGGCAAAATGGCCAAAAGGCTTCAAATTCAACGTCATACCAACTTATGAAGGTTTGACAGATCCAAGACAATTCTTGATGAGCTTCGAAGCAGCTGTTGAATCAGGAGGAGGAGATGATAAAACACTAGCAAAAGCACTCATCATGGCAATGAAAGGACCCAGCTCAAAAGCGGTATGCTTCGCTCAAGCCAAGATCCCTCAAAAGTTGGGAACAACTCGAGAACAACTTTGCTAGTTGATTTCCAAGGATTCCAAACACAAGGCTTAACAAGTGATGATCTGTTTGATATCAAGCAATACCCAAAATAGCCAATTATCCAATACTATAAAAGATTCATTCAAATGAAGACCCAAATCCCGAAGTATCGACTAAGTCGTCATTATTCTTTGCAATCGGGGCCTCGGAGATTTGGACAATTTGTCTTCGCATCTAAAGAGGGAAAGACCAACAACTGTTGCCCAACTATATGAAGAAATCCAAAAATATGCAAGATCAGACGATGATTTCAGAAAAAAGACTGAAGAAGAGAATGCACAAAGAAACCAAGCGAAGACGAACAATCAATTCAAACCACAAAATTTTGAGCGAAGACCATACTACCACCAGTATCAACCACCACTTCGCGTAAACCAAATCAACAATGGGCACAAAGTGAAGACAACATTCGGGCACAAAATAATCAGCGAAGCCAGTACAGCAACAGAAACTTCAATAACAGCCAAAGAGGAGGTTTCAATCAAAGATTTGGGGAAAGAAGAATTTTAAAACCTGAAGAAATGTATTACATCATCCATGGCAAAGGGGCTGGCCACACATCGAAGATGTGCCCAATGGTAAAGAAAAGCATAGAACAATTACAACAAGAGGGCAAGTCATTGGAAAATCAAAGATCAATAAATTTTTTATCTCAAGCAAGCACTTCGCAAAATCAGCCATACTTCGATCCAAGCTACAATCAGCAAGTGCTACCAGGACCACCTCCGATATACAATTGTCAACCACTGGCGATGGCTCCGCCATAATGGGGACAAATACAGACTATACAACCCGAAGCTTCGGTTTGCAAATAACACGCCAAATGCTCAAAACAATAGCTCACCAAAGCGGTGTCAACAAGCGAGAGAGCGAGTAATAATGACCATTTGCGGAGGCAATAGCATAGAACATGCAACTAACAATGAGAGAAGAAACTATTTTCAAGAGTAAATGCAATAACAATGGAAGGACCTTACAAGAAAACAAGATGGTCACACCAACCAATCATTTTCACAGAGCAAGATATGAAGCTCAAAGACTATCCGAGATGGACGCCATGGTGATAGAAGCAAATATCGATGGATGGGATGTTACAAAAATCTAGTGGATGGAGGAAGCTCCACGACATACTCTTCGCATCAACACTAGATGCAATGGAAATCAAAAGACAAAACTTGGGAAGAGCAAAATATCCACTAGTTGGCCGGTGGCAAAAGGATAAATTCAATCGGAAGAATTATATTGCCGGTATCCTTCAAGACACAAAACAACGCAAGAAAAGAACAAGTAGCATTTGATGTTGTTGAAATGCATAGTCAATTACAACGCAATATTTGGAAGAGGAAGCTTGAATATTTTCAAAAATTTGTCATCAACTACTCTTACTTATGCATGAAAGTTCCAAAGCAATCAATGGACCAATATCTATCCATGGAAATCAAAGCGAAGCAAGAAATATTGAGAAAGACTCAACTCCGCCCCCGAGAGAAATGTTTTGGCCATTGAAGAAATCGAAGACGAAGAAGAAACGAGAAAATGCAAAGTCACAAAAGAAAGCGAAGACATGTTTAAAGGCGAGAAACCAAAGAAGTCTTGTTAGATCCAATGGTAACGAGACAAGAAAGTCATCATAGGCACCAATCTAGCAAAGAAGAAGAAGAACAACTTGTAAGTTTCCTAAGAAGCAATCAAGACGTCTTCGCATGGTCGACAAAAGATCTAGAGGGAGTCACAGAGATATCATCGAACACCCGATTAAACATCGATCCAAGTTACAAACCAGAAGAAACAAAAGTTTTGAAAGATTTCGAAAGACGGAACAATAGCCAAAAAAGGCTGAAGTTCAAAGATTGCTCGATGCAAAAGTCATAAGAGAAGTCCAATTCACAACATGGCTAGCTAACATTGTGATGGTGAAGAAAAGCAATGGGAAATGGAGAATGTGCATAGATTTCACGAGATCTCAACAAAGCTTGCCCAAAAGACAACTTCCCTTACCAAGAATCGACACATTGGTCGACCAAGCTGCAGGAAGTGAAATGCTAAGCTAGGTTATCATCAAATCTACATGAAAAAGAAGATGAAGAAAAAACAAGTTTCATCACACCATTTGGAACTTCTTTGCTTCCAAAGAATGGCGAAGGGCTTCGCAATCTTTGGTTCAAGCTTCATCGAGAATGACTTCAAAGAGCACTCAAAGATCAAATCGGAGACAATCTGGCGGCATATGTTGACGACATAATAGTAAAAAGCAAGAAACGCGAAGACCATTTGAAAGACCCGAAACAGACATTTGAAAACTTGAGAAAGTCAAATCTCAAACTCAATCACGAAAAATGTACCTTCGAGTACGAAAGGCAAGATTCTCGGATGCATAGTTTCAAGAAAAGGCATTGACCCAAATCCGGAGAAGATAAAAGCAATCATGCAAACAGAGGTTCCAAAAAACATCAAAGACATCCAAAAACCGACGGGAAGGTTGGCTTCACGAACGATTCATATCAAAGTCCAAGAAAAAAAGCTTCCCAATTTTCCAAGCACTCAAAGGGCGAAGACAAATTTTATATGGGGAGAAGAGCAGCAAAAGAGCCTTTGAAGAAATAAAGAAGTATCTTTCAAATCCTTCAACATTGACAACACCAAACGTTGATCAAGAATTACTCCTATACATCTCAAAGATCCGAGAAAGCCATAAGCGCGGTTCTAGTACAAGAAAGAGAGAAAGATCATGCGAAGAAACAAGAGCGCTTTTACTTTGTCTCGAAGCCCTTTCAGTGGTCAAAAATGTTCTACTCGAGAGATTGAGAAAATAGCATATGCGGTGCTCATGGCAACAAGAAAATTGAAGCATTATTTCTTGGCACACAAAGTGAGAATCCCAACAAATCAACCACTCAAAGATATACTCCAAAGTTGTAAATCCTCAGGAAGACTTGGAAAATGGGCGGTGAAATCTCACAATATTTCATCGAATTTGAGAAAAGAACGAGCAATAAAGTCACAAGTGTTGGCAAATTTCATCTCGAGATTGGACACCAAAGAACGAGTAACTAAGATCAAAAAGATCATCAAGAGTGGACTTTGTCTGTCAAGAATGGACAATGAATTGTGATGGAGCATGGGGTTCTCTAGGGCCGGCATAGCGACAATAATCACTTCGCCATCCGGTGTCAAGATGAAATATGCAAGCAAGACTAGAATTCGATGCACAAACAACATCGCGGAATATGAAGCAAGATTCTTTGGGGCCGCAAGGCAAGAGCAATGGGTGTACAAAAGATCTTGATAAAAACAGATTCTCAAGTCGTGGCGGGCCATGTTGAGAAGAATTACAAGGCAAAAGATCCAGAGCTGGCGAAGTATTTGCAAAATATAAGAGATCAAGAAAAACACTTCGAAGGGTTCACAGTGCGAAGCATTTCAAGAACAAACAACGAAGAAGCAGATGAAATTGCAAAGGCAAAGAAACACAAAAGTGAAATTACCACCGGATGTATTTTATCAAGTATTATCGAATCTTCGATAAAAGCAAAAATCGAAGAGCCAAAGTACATCCACATCATTGAAAGCGAAGATTGGAGATCAGAAATAATAGCATTTCTAAGAGGGTTTTATGAACCTTAAAGTTTAAGTGAAGAAACAAGAATGAAGCACAAGACAAGAAATTACAAGCTCATCAACAATCAACTTTTCAAGCACGGCATTTGTGAACCATTACTCAAATGCATTTCAAGTGAGGAAGGCAAAGAATTGCTACAAGAAATACATAGTGGAATATGTGGCAATCATGCTTTGGCCCAAGAGCCATAGGGAAAGGCATTTAGACAAGGATTCTATTGGCCAACTTGACTCAAAAAGAAAGCAAGGAAATAGTGAAAACTTGTCATAATTGCCAAATTTCAGCAAACAAGTCAAATGCTCCGGCTAATCCAATTCGGCCAGATTGAACCAACTTGGCCACTTGCAAGATGGGGAATAGATATAATTGGAAAACTTCCTCCACCCCAAGGCAACCACCAATATGCGGTTGTCGCGTAGTTGAATACTTCACAAAGTGGATAGAAGCGAAGCCAATCACAAACATGTCATCCACAACAATGAAGAAGTTCCTTTGGCAAAATATAATTTGCGATTCTGAGTCCCGAGACACATAACTTTGGACAATGGAACTCAATTTGACAAATAAGATTTCAGAAGCTATTGCGAAAGTATGGGAATCCAACTTTGCTTCGCATCGATCAAATATTGTCAGTCCAATGGAGCCGTCGAAAGAGCAAATGGCATTATATGTGTGGGAATTTCAAAAAATCTAGTAGGAGTCCCAAAAGGAAAATGGGTTGAAGAATTACCAAGAATTGTTTGGAGTCACAATACAACCACAACAAGATCAACAAAGTTTACACCATTCAAGTTATTATATGGAGATGAGGCAATGACTCGGAAGAAATATAATTCGAAGGTCCAAGAACAAATGTTGAAATAACAAGCGAAGAGGACCAAAAGACAAGTAAAGACGTGCTCGAAGAAGAATGAAACCAAGCTATGATGAATCTCGTGAAATACCAAGAAGAAACAAGCAAGTGGTACAACAAGAAAGTAGTGAAAAGAGAATTACAACCGGGAGACTTCGTGCTCAAAAGAAAAAGGAACGAAGACACTGTGGGAAAGTTCCAGCAAAAGTGGGAAGGACCCTTCGTCATAACAAAATCAAACAGACAAGGATCTTATCACTTGGAGAATCTCAAAGGAGAAGAGCTAAGTCATACTTGGAACATTAAGGATCTTCGCAAATACTATCCCTAGATTTTTACTTTAATCAAGTTTTTGTAAATAATCAAGTTAGATTCAATTTCTTAGAAGCATTTTATCATTTCAATCAAGAGCTGCACTCTTTTTTCCACTCGGGAAGCCCTCCGAGTGGTGAGTGGTTTTTAACGAGGCGGACTCTATTGTAAATTTTCATGACAAGTATAAATGAGAAAGTAGTTTCCCCAAACTTGTGCATTCTTTACTTTTTTCTTCCATTTATTGCGGTTTAAAAGCAAAAAACGCTTTAACATCGGATAAAAGTATTCACAAAAACTAACAAAGTAGGTATAATTTAAGTACAAAACTAAAATTATTACCTCCTCGAATTTTCTCTAAGGAGAATTCGACTTCAAAACGAAGCCTTCGCTCCCACTTCGCAAAAAAGAAGGGGACAACGTTTTCAAAATATCTCTAAGGAGAATTCGACTTCAAAACGAAGTTTTCGCTCCCACTTCGTTCGAAAAAAGAAGGGGATGACGTTTTCAAAATATCTCTAAGGAGAATTTTGACTTCAAAACGAAGTCTTCGCTCCCACTTCGCAAAAAAGAAGGGGGACGACGTTTTCAAAAATATCTCTAAGGAGAATTTTGACTTCAAAACGAAGTCTTCGCCCCACTTCGCAAAAAAGAAGGGGACGACGTTTTCAAAATATCTCTAAGGAGAATTTTGACTTCAAAACGAAGTCTTCGCTCCCACTTCGGGAAAAAAGAAGGGGACGACGTTTTCAAAATATCTCTAAGGAGAATTTTGACTTCAAAACGAAGTTTTCGCTCCCATTTTTCAAAAAAGAAGGGGACGACATTTTCAAAATATCTCTAAGGAGAATTTTGACTTCAAAACGAAGTCTTCGCTCCCACTTCGCAAAAAGAAGGGGACGACGTTTTCAAAATATCTCTAAGGAGAACTTTGACTTTTCAAACAAAGTTTTTGCTCATACTTCGCAAAAAGAAGGGAACAACGTTTTCAAAATTTTCTAAGGAGAAGTTTCGACTTCAAATCGAAGTCTTTGCTCGACGCTATTCAAAATTAATAAAAGATGATAAATCATTATACAAAACATGTATCCGAAATTACAACATCGTGCAAGGCACTTATTCAAAATTTACATTCAACATATACAAAGGTCAAACGTTCAAAATTCTTGAAGCAACACTAGTTCTTTGCTTCGCTTAAGATATCCTCAACAACCTCATTGATTATTTCATCCGCCGTGTCTTGGAAAATATCCCCAAAAATATAGCTTGGGGACGACTTGAGCAAGAAGATCTGAAACAAAAGAAATCTTTTACAAACCAAGAAAAAAACAAACAAACAAAAAAAAAAAAGGGGGGCTTAGCCACAAGAAAATTATTACGTCCAACATTGCTAAAATCAACAATTCTAGGCATCCTATAGGAAACCTTCGCTTTGGATTTTCCAAGACTTACGCCCACAAACTCGCCGATATTAGCACTACGAAGCCTCAAAAACTCCGAAGCCTCAAAAACAAAATCACCCTTCGCAATCATAAGAGGCATTGCGGCAACAATATCTTGCGCAGCTTCACATGAGAAACCTGCGCAGGATATTCCAAAGTCAAAATTTGCCACAAAAATCGACAACAAAATCTAACTTCGCGATAACAACAAACTCCGCTTAATCACAAAATAATAAAGTTCAAACAAACCATTAACTTAACAAATTTACAAACATTTCTACTTGAGCATGTTTTTTACATCCTCCCAAAACACTCAAAATAAAAATCGATTTAACAAGCTATCCCTTTGCTCACTAACATCGTTCCGAATCTTCTCTTCCTCCTCACGAAATCCTTTTCTCCTCTTCCATCCTGTTGTTTCCTAAGGGCCTCCTCTTCCTGTAAAATATCAAATTCAAGCTGGTAAGAAGCACAAGTCAGCATGCAAAACGAAATCAAAAAAACAATCAAACTCAAAAAATAAAGTTAGTACATACCTTCTTGAGCTTTTCTTTGACCTTCTCAAGGCAATGCTCACGACCACACTTGCACCAAGTACTCATTGAAGAATTTCTTGCAAAGAAGATGAGTACATGGGGAAATTTGGTTGATAGCATCACCTGGAAACTTGAAGGAGGGATCAGCAAAGGCATCATATAATGGGTCGTTGGCTTCCTTCATTAGATGCAAAAGAGCACGAGTTGAATACATGACACTGGTATCAGCAGCTGCTTGTACAACAACACCTAGATCTTCATACTGCCTACAAAGCCAACTGAAGAATGGGTCGTATTCTCCAAGATCCCAACAAGGATCTTCAGGCATAGCACCCCACCTTTCATAAGCTTTCTGGCATAACTCCCAAGTCTGTCAAACCTTCGTTTTAAAAGCTCATCGTCTCGCCCTTCTTCTTCTCCAAAGATGCCTTTTCTTTTCTAAGGGTATCAATAGTAGACTTTGCAACGGCAAGTTCATCTTCTTTTTCCTTAATCTTGTCCGAAGCCCCATGATACAATCTGTCAAGATTGTGCCAGTCATCAACAGCTTTACCTCTCTCCAACTCTTTCTCAACAAGCTGAGTCTTCAATGATTCAATCTCATTCAAAAGAGACTTTTCTCGAACGACAAAAGCAATTTGCACTATCTTCAAGAGACTTTCTAAGACCTCTACGAACAAAGCGCACCACAGTAAACAAAATGAAAAATTAGTCGAGGCAAAAAAAAAAAAAAGAGAGTACAAAAACCAACTTCGCACCAAAAAGATAAAGAAATGTACCTTGTACATCAAGTTAATACCAAAGCATAAAACAAGTTCCAACGGATTCATCTTTGCTAGTTCACCTTCGGCGTCGAACCAGAGAATGCATCATCAATGCATTTAGCCAATTGCTTCTCCGGTTTCTTAGGAAGTACCCGAAGCTTGTCTATCCCAACACCTACAAACTTGTAAGAATCCAAGTTGACTCCGCTATCAAGGCAAAACTTCAAAGTATTGTCAAGGGATTTTGAGATAGCTTCGTAGTAAGTTACGGCTCTTCAACAACCACTTGAGGAGTAGGATGATCTGAAAGAACATCCTTCATTGATCCAACATCAATAGTTTTTTCCTTGGATGAAGTTGCGAGCATCGAGGGAAAAAATTGAGCTAGAACAAATAAAAAGAAAAACAATCGGGAAAGTAGGATTTCAATCATAAGAAACAAGCGAAGTCAAAAATACTTACAAACTTTCTCACCCTCCTTCAAAGGGCATGGAATCTTCTGTTGAGCTTCAACATTTACTAGAGACTCCGACAAGCGACTTCACTGATCCGCTTCAGCCTCATCATCCACCACATCATCGAAATCATCAAGAGAAAACTGAGCAGTTCTCGTCCCTTTCTTCTTAAGTTTTTCTTTAGCAACCTTCACAGCATTGTCGACCTTCTCTTTTAAAGATTGTTCTACAAAAAAAGGGGGAGAAGTAAATGCAAAATACAACAAAGTTTTAGATAATAACAAAGTAAACATATTAGGCAAAGCATGAAACATTATGAATATCTTCGCCATACATACCAATTGTTCTATCAAAGCAATACTTTCGTAAACCTTAATAGGTTCTCAAAACAGACTCGCAAATGACTTCAAGAAGAAGCATCAACACCTTCATTTCTTTCGAAACTTGGCATTACGAACCAAAGAAGGAATTTCTGGATTCACCAGGCAAGTGACTCATATGAATATTTTTGGCTAACTTAGCTAGATTAAGACAATCACGCTCATCACTTAAAGCGTAGTGGAATCGGCCAACCCTTGAAAAATCTTGAGTTGGGTCCCTAAGTCTAGGGGAAGAGGGAGATGCAGTACCCGGTGGGCTTAAGCTTCCATAACGAAGCATCAGTTGCATCATCTTCGCCAGAAGGCGCTGAGGCACCAAGTTTTTGCGAAGACCCAAAATTTTGTAAGTATCCGGCTAGCGGGTAAGCAAATCCGAGTCGATCCGGTAGGAGCAAAATCTTTGATAATCTCCCTCACCTCCAAATCTTGAAGAGAAGATCCAAAAGCGGAGCCTCAAGCTCGGAACATCAACTTCGCTATCGGTCAAATCTAAATTGTCAAATAAACATGCCACTGTCTTCTTAGCCTTCTTCTTTTTGGGGCTTCGGAGTAGCAAACACTTTTCTTTTGAGCGGCGGCAGCCTTCGCCGCAGACTTTAGCGTAAGAAGTAGTTTTCGAGGCATCATTCCTCTTTTCGCTTTAACTTTTCTTAGCCCCCTTATCATCATCTTGATCTTTCTTTCCACGGGCATAGGCGGGGTGGAGGAACTTTGTAAGTTATGTTGGCCAAGTCAAAAATGAGATTTAGCCTAACATAATCCTTACCAATGATCTCATCCATTAACTTCCTTTCAAGTATAAAGATATTTTCCAAGCAAATCCACGGCCCGAAGTTTCTACATTAGCGACAAACTCCTCTTCGAAGTAAACCGCGAAGGCATCACGGTGTCCCTATCTCGGAAAGATATAATCTTTCTCTCTAATCTTCTTTGTATGAAAGCGAAGAAAATCCCAGCCTTGTCTAAGTGGCCAAACATTAGCAGCCAAATATTCCTCAACAAGGTCTCGAGTTGATCTGGCGAGAAATAACTCGCTTAAAAGCCTTCAAACATTCGAGCAAGATTTAGACTTAGAAGGCTCGGGCTTGCACACAAAACGCTCTCGATGCATGCGCGAAGCCAAAGGATAAGTTTTAACAACTCCTTTTTACCCTTATTTTCTTCAACCAAAGGAACTTTGTGGTAAAACCAATAGTTAGTCCACCCATCCGCCCATTTGTTCTTCATAGCGGGGAGAAATCGCTTTTGACCTCGAAAGCAGTCTTGAAACTACAAGCATCAAAGTATAGCTTCATCGTATTTGCTCAATTTTCTTTGATCGAAATTGAGTATGAAGCTCATATAAAGAGCAAAAGGCATCTATGTTCGGTCTCACATTCGACTTCGCATGACCCGAGGAGGAAAAGCAGACAACTTGACTATTGCATTGGGAGTCAAGTGATGCATCTCAATGTTGAACTTCGGAAAATTTCTTCAAGAAAATTTTGGGGAGGCATGCAAAGTCCCGCAAATAAATAAATCTTTGAACACAACACATTCATCGGGCTTTGGCTTGGGAACTTTTTCATCCGGCTCCGCTGGCTTTTGTATTGTCCTTCCCTAAGAAAACCATCTTTGACCATTTTCTTAAGATCTTCTTCGGTCATTTTACTACGACCAAATGTCGGGGAAATCCGATCATCCGGTAGCAATTCAGATTCAGAGGCTGAGACATCCAAAAGACCTTCATCTGAATTTTTCTGGTCGAGAATTCAATTCTTCATCAACCTCTTGTTCTTGAGAATTAGTTGGGACATCATCAACAAGAGCCATTCTAAACTAAAGGAAAAATAACACTCGGAATCATAATAAAATTCGAGAAAAGCTTGAGAGATAAGAAAACATTAAACTTCGCAAGAAAATATACCCGACTAAGAGGAGCTGAGAACTCGCCACAAAACTTAGTAGAAATCAAGCTTCACAAATTTGACTTTAGCGTCACCAAGAAGAATTTCAAAAAGGTGACCCCTCTTCGAAAAAGATGAAGAAAACAGGGGAGGGTCCTTCGCTATTTATAGACCTCTTCGGTCAAAAGGTCAAACTAGCCGTTAAAAAAATAAAAATAAAATAAAATCCAGCAAAGATATTCGCGAAGTAACAATCCGAATCCAAAGTCCAACTTCAAAGTCTAGGACGACGTTTTCAGATCGAAACAAAGTTTTGAGAAAACTTATGATTCGTGGGTTTCATGCCTTTGAAGTCGGCCTTCGCCCACGAGGGGTCGCTTTGTTGGGATCTAACTTTGATTTCGTTTTACAACTTTCGTCCCAAACTTTGAAGGTTTCAGGATACTTACGGAGCAAAGGCGAATATCGGCATCGAAGATGACTTGGCGAAACTTGTGCCGCAAAAGAACAAGCAAGAACAAAACAAAGGAGAATGAGTCAAGAATACAAGCGAAGATGGCCACAAGAACTTCGCTGTTACAAGTACAGTAACGAAAGGCTAAAAGACATCGCGAAGCTAAACATTTTTGCCCTGAAGCCTCGCGAAGACAAGGGATATGTCTTCGCGAAGAAGAACAATTTGTAGAAAATCGATTTAGAACTCTTAGTATCTTTTGACAACTACGAAGTCGGGGGCCTATAAATACCCCCGACATCCTTTGTAATGACCATGTTGAATGGCCACCTTGTAAACCATATCATCATCAATAACATGTTGTGTTGAGTATTTACCCAACACAATTTAAGGGTATAGAGATGGAATAGTAGCAAGGTAGGTTAACTATAAGCGACAAGAAGTGGGTTTAATAGCACAATGCCTATTATAAGTTTATTTTGCTATACTTCATACATAATAATGATTTACATACATAGAAATTTGTCGAACCGACAATATTCAGTGTTGCATAGAAAACTATGTCTTTGGTATTGCGAACACTACGTCCTCAATTTTAAGACATCTGTTTTACTCGTGTGGCTTTTCTTTCTGACAATTTGTGAGCATTAGATTCACAAAGAACAGGCAAAAGCCATATGGTTGAACCTCTGTTGCCTAGCGTATATTTGCGTAATTAGCTTTTCACATATATATCGTATCCATGTGTTAGTTACATGTCTTCTCTAGAGGTAGTCAAACCATTTTTATCCCATTTATTTCCAACTGAATTGATAATTTTGGTGAGCCGATCCACGTTGCTTGTGTTTGTGTTGTGCGCATTGCGCGGTTGCAAAAATAGAATCTTGTGTTTCTCGGCGCACCGGGACACAAATAGCTATATTTAATTCTATTGTTGCATACATGCCTTTCTTTTTTACATCGGCCGGTGATGCATCATGCATGTTAAGATGAAAATTATTTACATACTAATTCGAGAATTGTAATGTGCTATGACAGCCTACATTCTCTACCATTTATAACATACTTTTAATTTGGTTCTATGCGGGTAGATCCGTTGCTTGGTACTTGAGAAAAATGGCTCAGTGCAATGCAAGTATGGTAAAGAGAGAGCTAAAAAATCCCCTGGAAGTGTTTCGTCTCCATATGTGAACTTGCTTGTGATCGAGGTTATGTGGGTGTGGGATGCTTCATGGTCTACTTTTTTTGTATGCCGTAAGAAAATTGGGTCCTAGATTTGTTTTTCAAGGACTTGATTACGTACTTTGCCCTAGCGACACTTGCTTCATCTTCACGACTACTACCTAACACGCTCCCTAAACGAAGATTCTGTTTTTGCATCGAGTTGTCATGTGTGAGGGATGCCCCATGAATATGAACAATGGTATATTGTTTGCTTACTCGAGATCAATGTATCCTGTAATGTATTATATTTTGTATCAAGTTGGTCATATCCATCCTAGCAATACTAAATGGAGTTGCAATGATTTCATGGCCGCATGACTTTATCCTTTGTTGTGGTTCGCTAGATTTAAGTTATGCAAGAACAAAATGTTGTATCATCATGCGCCTGGGGTGTGCCCAAAACACGATGTGTTGAGGTGAAAACGACTTAGCCCTTTTTGTATGATAGTTGCACTCGGCGTTTGGATTTGTGTGAGCTGACCAATTTATAAGAAATCAAGTATAATTCGCAATTACCGAAGCAATCGCAGTCTACACTTGAGTCCATATAAACCCGGTATTCCGGAAATCTCGAGTGATTTCAAACTCATCAATAACACAACCAAGATTTTTGAGCTCGGAGTTCCAATCGGTGATGATCCGATTTGCCTAGGGTGCGGTCATCTATGGTTTGGGATCTTTACACTGTCTGCCTGCTTAAACACCTACAATACCGTGGGTATGCGAAACTCGTCTCCAATGGTAATAGGGCTAGTCTTCAATGCGAGAGCCAATTGTAGCAAGATTTTGTAGCTTGTGTGAGATTGAGAACGAGATGGGTCAGCTTAACAAATAGGGACAAGTACTCACTAAGGGGGGGCAGACGGAAATAAGGGTAAGAAAAGGAATACTTTTTATTTCATTTTATTGATGCCGATGCATGAATGATATGATGCATGAGCGTATCTTACGTTCTCACGAGAATAGGAAAGATAAGATACTACTCGTATAAATGGCGGCACACCTGCGTTCTCTCAAAAGAAAAAATAAACCGCAACTAGTCGATCTACACGATCTGGTTGTTAGTGTACCTGCAGTTTCATTTCAGCCCACAGTATATTTATGCAATGCATGAATTTAAATTGCATATACCTGCTTCGTCAGGTCCACCCGACGGCATCGCATACCATGCGGAAAAACACATTTTACACCCGGTACACCTGTGTACCCATACACAAGTCTACAGGGGCACTACCCAACCACGGAGCTCTCAAAACATTTTATTTGTACCCCCTAGACCGGCGGTTGTCCGATCATGCTCTCACAGCTCACATCTTACCTTGGGCGTAGAGGCAATGAACACCATTTACCTGAGGCGTAGAGGTATTTCGATCCATTCATGACTACTCAAGTGAGTAGCCCCGTACTACTGGCCGCACGGCAACCAAGCACAAACAACAAAATATGATGCATAACCCACCCCAAGTTAGTAAGGCCACCGACTGTCCTTAATTGGGCATAAGGGTATGACCATGGCACTATTAATTTTGCAAATCTTTTACTCACACCACGAGAAAAGATTTTGTTTCATAAAATTTTCACAAAAGATTAGTGGTTCGTTTAATTTTAATACCGGATCGGATTGTTAAGTACTGAACCTCGCTCACGATGCCACCAGTGACAGAGCCGACCAATTTATAAGAAATCAAGTATAATTTGCAATTACCGAAGCAATCGCGATCTACACTTGAGTCCATATAAACCCGGTATTCCGAAAATCTCGAGTGATTTCAAACTCATCAACAACACAACCAAGATCTTTGAGCTCAAAGAGTTCCAATCCGCGCAGGTATCTCAAACCAAATTCAATATATATTAATCGAGTGCGATGTACACATTTATTTCAAAATAATTGATGCGGAAGCAATAGCTTTCGAAAAGCAAAATAACTGCACAACGGAAATAAACTAAGATAGTGCCAATATATGCCAACTCTGTAATAGCAAGAGATAGGGAAATATGGAGACTGCCATGCCCTAGGCATTATTCTTCAATCACAGCACATCACAACTAGATCAACTCATGCTAGACGGATCACCTGCAACATCGGGAATTAACCCGTGAGTACTCAATTGTACTCCGCAAGACTTACGAATCTTAAACCAGAAAATAAGGAAAAGACTCAAGGATTATGCTTGGCTTTATCCGGAGTGGGTGACTCACATTTAATTTCATAAAATAAGGTTGATTAGTGCGCCTACACATACTACTCAGGTTCTTCCAAGTTAAAAGGTTATTGTTACATGCATAACCATAAGTCCTGTATAGTCAAGATTAAAACATATGCTCAGCGATATATAAATAACAGTATAAGTAACTGGATCAACATTTTAACATCAGCAGCATGAATAAGAATAACCATCATTGTGATATTAAGACTATAGTGCCGCGGACACATCCCGGGTTCTCACTATCCAGGAGAGCTGGCGATTCGAATAGATTACTGACCAGCTGGCGAATACCCTATCATACACTAGGTCTACTTGTACGGAGCAGACCTAATCACTCCCAAGACGTTAGGGGACGTAAAGTCTCGGACCTGTCGGCAACCCCCTCCTCTCGAGCCACCAAGTGAGCAGGCAACGAAAACAACGTTTTGTGCGCCTCTTCTTGCGCCCGATCAAACCCAACCGACCACGCCTAGGAGGGATGTTAAGCGTACAGGCACCGGCCCCTAGCATTCTCACGAGCTTCGTGGCTCACGACCCGGCGGAGCCTACTATATGAACAAGTACGTTCAACTTCTGACCACATTCCGGCAAGTACCGGTCCTTAATCGATCGGATGGAAAGACCACAATATCCATCCAACCTTAACATGTTTTATTAGTCGGGTTCTCGAAGCGGCGGTTTGTTAACCACCAACGTGATTAACCCAACAACAAACCTCACGAGTGACCGGAAATCACTGTCTATTGCAATCATCATAACTGAGCATTTATTTAACATAGACTCTGCTAATAGGATAGGGTAACAACTTCAGCAAGGATATCTGTGCATCAACGGTTTCAAACACTTCCTATACTTAATGCAACATTTATAAAAGGACTCAACAAATTAGTTGAGAAAGCATAGGAAAGTTCAAAGATGCACAGGGGCTTGCCTCAGAAAGTAGTAGGAAGAAGTTAGAGTCTTCTGGAAGCTGGAGTCAGGGTCCTCCTTCTCCTGTGGGGTCTTTTGGCTGCACTCCGAGATGATGAAGGTTGACCTGCTGCTCCTTGATCTCCTCCCCGAACTAACTCTTCCGATCCCGATATGATGCATGCATATGCAAGACTGATTAATACCAATGCATACAAACATGCTTGTATATAAATAAGGTAGAATGATGGATGAATGCATTATGATGAATGATACTAATAAGTGCATATCTCTTTTGTAGAAACATAAATATAACTACACAAGAAACCCTAGTAAACTACATCAAGCAAACATCCTATTTCACTAAACGCTGAAAATGGCAGCTAGACATGCTGTTACTAAATAGTCACACAGGGAGTTCTATAACTCCAAATGCAGCAAACGAATACTCGTTGGAAAGCTAACGAAATTATCTACAAATCATTCAATATACTCCAGACTTGATTCTAACATCTACAGCCTCGAAAACAGCAAAAACAGAGACTCTGTTTTCACCTAACAAGCAAAATGCAACATCTATAATTTGCAAACTAAACATGCAACTCTTCTCAAACTTGAACAGCAAGTAAATAAGGTTAAAATCTACCTAACAAACCTACTGGTCAAGCCAAAGGATAAACTAAAGCACATGAAATGACATTCCCTAAAATAACCACTACATAAGCACACTTTAAATATGAAAGCTAAAATTAAACTAGTTTACCAAAAGCACAATACCAGAAAACCAACCATACCAACAGGTCCTATCCATGCTAGGAACAACTAATAAAATTACCAACACCCATTACTCTAATATAAACATGTATTTCTAAGGCATTTTCTATGCAACATAAATATGATAAATATGCAAACACCTTAGAAAATTCTACAAAACTTACCAGAGCATGCTAGGGACATAACAAGGCTACCATAAAAATTTCAGAGCAAGAACATGCATATACTGTCCTACACAAAAATAACATGATAACATAAAAGCAAGGCATGAAAATACTTTGCACTATGAAATATATGACACTGCCTAACCATGAACATGAAGAGCTTCTAACAGTAACAAATGCATGCACAAAAAGTATCATGGCAAAAAACCCTATTAATTATTTTTTTATGAATTTCCTAAGAAAGCATGGTAAATAGCACATAAATCAAAAATCACATTTTATCAATAGAACATAGCATGTCTAATATTTTTCCTACACTATACATCCAAAAACATGAATATTTCATATAGGAACCACTATTTTATCATGCACCAAGAATTAGATATGCATTTCTCTATTTACTTGCAATTTAAAGCCATAAATCTAAATAAATATAAAAACTACCAGAAAACCTAATCTCATATTTTTCTACTGTAGATATACTGACAAGGATCACAGCAAAATTTGTCTCACTCAAAAGGAGCTAAAATGCGCAAGTTATGGATTTTCTAGTACATGCATGCAATTTACGGAAAATAAAAACGAATAGAAAACCGCTGACAGCCAGGCCCCACCCGTCGGTCTCCGCGAAGCAGGGGCGGCGCGGCATAGCGGCGGATCTTCGCCGGCGTTGAGTCTCGGCGAATCTAATGGTACCCTACGGACTCCTCGCATCGAGATCTATCGATCTATACCTTTTTCCCCCAATAAATCGGCCGGAAAAGGGGTCGGCGGCTGCGGCGTGCTGGCGGTGGTGCACGGCGGCGGCCGTCGGTGATGTGGCGGTTTTTCGTCGATGAGCTCGGGTAGGCGGGGTGTGACAAACTGGGGTCCCTAGATGAACCCTCGATGAGCACGGGGCCGGCGGTTTCGTGGCCGAGTCCGGCGTGCGCGGCGGTGGCCGTGGGTGGCGTCGGCGGCGGTCGCGGGTCGCACAAACGGCGGCAAACTTCCCTGTCGATTGAACTGCGGCAGCGAATATGCAACACGTCTAGGCGGTCATGGACGCGAGCTAGGTCGAAGAAAATGGATCGGGCGAAGCCCGGGCGGTGAAGCACACCAGCGGCGGCGCGACATGGCGGCGGCTCTGGCTCGCGCGACGGCGACGCAGCGCCGTTCCGCGAGTTGGTCTTGGAAAGGCTCAACGGGCTAGGGATCTACCTGCACGGATTCAAGGCTTAACCCGGGGACGCTTTTGGCCGGTGAGTCGGGAGAGGGTCGGGGAGGCAGCGACGGAGGACAGCGGGTCGCCGGCGGCCCGGCGGACGGCGGCGATGAAGGTGACCGATTGGCACTGTTTTCTTGCTCGATTCGATGCGCTAGCAGGTCGGGGAGGTGTAGGAGGTCAAGGCGACACCGAGGGTGAGCTTGGATGGACGGGGGCGTGATGGGGTGGTGCTAAACGCGTCGGAATGGCGGAGGGCGCGGTGGGCGCCCATTCTTCTTTGGCCGCTTTCGAGAGGAGAAGGGAGCGAGGGGATGGAGTGCGAGGCAAGGGACTTCGTTTCCTCCTTCTACAAGGCACCGGTGCGGCGAGGGGGTGTGGGCGTGGCCAGGCGTCGTGGGCGGCACATCGCGCCATGGGTGGCCGGCCCGGGGTTCCTTCTCCTTCTTCTTTTCTCTTTTTTTTATTTAAGCCCCTAACTCAATCTGTTTTGGCCCGTGCGTCAAGATCCGTGCAAAATTAGCAAAAACTCTAATTGAACAAAATGTTCCTCTCAAAATTCTGAACAAAACACGTATGCAAACTTTTTCCTAATTCGATTGTGGTTTGGAAACTACGATCAATCAAAGAAAAACTACTCAGGGGTCAAACGAAACCCTAATTCAAACTCAATTCAAACAAACTTCACCTTTTTTCGACATGATCCACTCAAAATCATGCAACTGGCCTATGACATCTTTTGTTCTACCGAAATTATCTACATAAGTCATGAAGGGTGCACACACATGCAAGGTCTCTAGCTAGGACTTTTGAACAAAAGAGATAAATTACTTTCAAATTCAAACAAGGTCAAACCCAGGTCAAACTACCATTATAAAATCTAATTAGCACACATGACCAACATGAATTATGCTCTAACACCTTCTCTAAACATCACTAAGAATAAATAAAGATTGAACATCTAATTATGCAAACATTTCATACATGAAATGACAAGGCAAAAAGCATAACAAGCAAATTGAATGCATTTAAACAAGCAAATGACCTCTATCATTTCATGTGCATGATTGCATGTAACTAAATTATGATTATGCTCATGAAATGCATATGCTAATGACATGATTAAAAATAGGGTGTTATTCTGAGGGACCTTAGCGATCACGGTTTGTATTTTTTTATGTATGCATAATACCAATGCTTGGTGGCACCCGGCTCTATCATAAACCAAGTAAGTTCATGTTATGCAAGAACAAGAACTATGACTGTCTCGAGACTCTCAGTGCCATTACACACCTATCAGTACATTGTTTCCACAGGCGCGCAAGCGCGCGCTCCTAGCACTAGTATATATATATATATACCGCGTCGTCGTCGCCTATACTGCTTCAGCTCCTTCACTCCGCCTCTCCACTCTGCTCTGCACAGGAGCCTTCCCGTGTCGTGCGCCGCCGCCCGCGCTCCTAGCCTCTTCCCGCCATGCGCGCCGCCACCTCCATTCCTCCTCGCCTCTCCCTCCCCGCCGCCGTCGAAGATGAATGCGGGGAGGTTCACCACCGGTTCCTCGTCAGGTGGAAACGGTGGTGAGGACTTTCGCCAAGGTTCAACAAGGGCGTCGGGCGCCTCCACGGGGTACAAGAAGCAAGGCATCCCGGCCGCCTCCACGGGTACAAGAAGCAAGGCATCCGGCCGCCTCGTTGGGGAGGTAGACCGGAATCGCCTCGCTCACTAGTAACTTGGAAACCCTAGCGACGGTGACGAGAAGGATTATCATTGGGAGCTTAAGCGATGGAGGAAAGAGGACATGCCAATTCCCGCCTTCAACAACGTCGTCGTCGATCCTCCTTCCTTGCCCCGAAAGCGGCATCGTTGAGTCCCGCTTCCTCGCGCTCGGAAGAGGCGTCGTCTAGGTGGCCTCCGGCCGGGAAGGTGGCGGAGGCGAGGGCGAAGGAGAAGTCCTCGGCGGCGTCGAGGCAAAGGAGCCGGGAAGCGGGGAGGCGGAGGCGAGGGCGAAGGAGAAGTCCTCGGCGGCGGCGTCGAGGCAAGGAGCCAGAAGCTGGAGGCGACGGCGAAGGAGATGGAAGCAAGATCGTCATTGGCGCAGTACTAATGCCACATGATTCTAGATTTTTACAATCGACCATCGATTCTAGAATCTAGGGTATGTTTGGAAGCTACACAGATTTTTTCTCAAGCATTTTAGAATCCTCTTGGATCCAAACGGGGCCTTAATTAGTATACCAGTAGCTTCAGTTATACTACTAGTTTCAGTTTCGATAGCGGCAATTGAGAAAACCCATTTTGGCTTGGCCAAGGCCAACCTGTTTTGGCATACTTCTGAGAATGGTAGTTCTAGCCGCCAGTTTTTGCCGTTTTGGCATAGTTCACTTACATGCATACTTTGTTTAGATTGAGAAAACCAATTTTGGCCATTTGTTTTGGCATAGATCTATGAATATAATGGTAGTTCTCGGCCACCGTTTTGGCATAGTTCACTTTGCATGCATGCATGCTTTATTTCACTACAAAGAGTTTCTCAATGACCAAATATATGAACGATGCTTGGGATTTGACGATCGTGACTTGTTTTTGTCGAACGATCTCATCCGGATCCCTCATATATATGTTCATGCAGAAGCTCTTTAAAGTTGTTTGGGCTGTTGAGGATCTCATCAAGAGGAAGGCTGAGAGCGAAGACGAGAGGCTCATGATGCATAGGCTCGCTTGCCAGGCTGTTGAGGCTGGTGTTGAGTACTGGGCGGGGTGGCATGCCTACGATGCCGACAACACACTAAATAATGTGATTGATGTTATGCTGTCTTGACTTACTTTTGTTGATCATGTACTAGCTAGGGTAGTATTAAAACAATGTGATGATGCAAAACTCGATATTTGGGTTGTTCGGTTTGAGAAAATATATGATGACTAGAAGCTTTGACTTACTTTTGGTGATCATGTACTAGCTAGGTAGTATTAAAACAATGTGATGACGCAAACTCGATGACCGGGTTGTTCGGTTTGAGAAAATATATGATGACTAGAAGCTTGTACGTACAACTTGTTAACCACACATGCGTACATATGCCGCAAATGTATCCGACTAATAAAAACTGGTTGCACAACGCGATTTTTTTTAGAAGGAAAATGTATTTATCTCAACGCATTACACCGGCCCATTTACAAACAGGATCCACAAGAAAAGAAAAATTATAGAGAAGTAGAAAGCTTCGTTCATCTTCCTCGTAGCCTTTTAGAGATCTGTTCGTTACGCCCGCCGGCCGCTTTCCAATCGCCGTCGGGCAC
The DNA here is from genome assembly GCA_015847255.1 of Hyparrhenia diplandra. Taxonomy (NCBI): domain Eukaryota; kingdom Viridiplantae; phylum Streptophyta; class Magnoliopsida; order Poales; family Poaceae; genus Hyparrhenia; species Hyparrhenia diplandra. Next base: position 77,375 of record JADLZK010001076.1, read on the forward strand.
CGAGCCAAACTCCACCCGGTGGAGGCCGCAGAGGAGGGCTTACTACTAGGCGACATCGCCTCCCAGCGCATCGCCAACTCTCGTACCCACGACGCATCCACACCAAAACCACGCCCCGAACTCGAAAAACGGATGCACCATTGCATCAATCCGTCATTTAAACTTCCACAACGATTAATGGATTGTTCACAAGTTCCAACGGACGAACTCAACCGACGCAACCATTCGCGGTAGCGCAACTCCGCCGTTCGAGACCCCATCTACTTAAGAAGCGCACTATTTCTTCCCTCGGCAAAAAAACACGGAGAAATGGAGTCATCTCACAAAGAATCGGCAGCACCATGCCCGGAGACCGCAAGACTTGCCGCCGAGATGTGGTCATCGCCCGGCGGCAGATACCTGACATCGACACGGCGGTCCACGTGCGATGCCACGGTCGTGGAGGACTTCATCAACGAAATCCGAGGTAACCGTGTCCAAAGTCCAAACAAAGGTGCGGTATGCTCGTTGGCCTCAACTTCGGAGTGGTGGATTCTTCCTCCCAACGAGTTTGGCAAAAGGGAGTTCAGGATCGCGATTTATATAGGTGTGTGTTGGCCATCGATGCCTTGTATATCAAGTGCACTGGTCGGGGCCGGTTACCCCAGGTTTTGAACCACTTTCTTCAAGATGAGGGCCATGTGTTCACTGGGGCGGCCATAGGCAAGGACGTGGAACGCCTTGAAGTTGACTGCGGGGTCTGCGTCTCCAATCCACGCGACTTACAACATATTGTGCCTGCTCTTGATGTTAACGAGTACAAGAATCTGGCAGAACTAGAGTGTCTTCCCTCGCTGGATACTCTAGCGTCGGCAGTTCTACAGATTCCTCGTCAGAAGAAGAAGCAGCAGAAGAAGGGCGACTTCATCGATCACCACCGATGGGGGGACTTTCAGTTGTCAGCGAATCAGATTAACTACGCCAGCATAGATGCCTTCCTGTCCTTTGAGATTGCTAATCAGGTTCGGATCAAGCATGGTTATGACTTCCTTACGAATGCTAATGTACCATAAATCGTAAGTAATCTGTGTGCTGTAAAAGAACATTCGGCTTTGGGTAATGTATTATATAGAACTTTTTGTCTTCATGCCTATCCAATGTCTGTAGGTGAGATACTCTAGTTACCGACACATACCACTACCAATCGTCACGCGACTCATACAAATGTCAGGATCGAGCGGGCATACGGTCCAATCGTACGTAACAATCCGTATATGTACGACACCTTGTTGCTATAAACCGTCTCGACAAAGCGCGATCGTAATGGACGTGATAGTTACAGCGCGCCGTACCGCCAAGCGTCACGTATATTGACACGCGTATCGCAATATTTCGAACGTTACGGACACACGCCGAATTCGCACATCTCTACATTATCACGCGTCACGTAAAATAGTTGGTGTATCACGAGACACTGGTGATACAAATTGTCTCTAACAAAACGCATGATCAGACGCCCGCGTGCGAGTTACGCACATGTGCACCCGCCATGCGCGTCGTTTTACGGTCAATGTCCGCAATAGTTTCAAGTAGTATAGGCGGGCCGCTGACTAAACGGCGTCTATAATTCGCCGCGACGTCGGTAACGCGACGGATACGCGGGACACCTTCGTAAAACGTGCCTCGAATCTAAACGCCGACTTTAATACACGTGACCGTTCTGCACCCTTCGCACATTCCAAGCTTCGTGAAGAGATGCGTGTCTGTAACACTCACAACTGTACAGACGGGTGGCACCAAAAGAGTGTCTGTATACAAACACGCGTCTGAATTAGTGTTCGTATCCACAGACGACCGGCTCCAAGAATGCGCTCGTGGCCTAAACGCATGTCTAAGATATGGTGAATCTTGCAGACACTTGGTTTGAAAAGGCGTCGTGCGGCGCTTAGCGTCTGTATCCAGAGAACGAAAACGCGTCTGAACGGAAAATGCAGACGCGTCGGGTAGATGCGCGTCTATAATTACCCTTATTTCAGACGCGTTTTTGGCCGGGTGGGACCGGTCGACACCTATTACTGACGCTCACCCAGACCGCGCGTCAGTAGTATGACAGTACAGACGCACGTTATAAGCGACGTCTCTGGGCGCACTAGCGGTTATTAGCCTTTTTTACATAGTGTAGCCGACCATTTGTCTAGACTTTACAATAAAAATGAACATGAGTTACCTATTAATGATTACCTAAGGGACGACACACTCCTCAAGGTAACATACTCCGACCCTTGGTACATGAATATTGTGAATTATATGGTTGCAAGTTATATAGAACCAGGAGAGGATAAAAGGAAACTCAAGTATGAAGCTCGCTGCCACTTGTGGGATGATCCATATCTCTATCGAGTCTGCTCTGATGGATTGCTACGGAGATGTGTCCCAATTAAAGAAGGCTTGAAAATCATAGACAGATGTCACGCATCACCCTATGGAGGACATTATGGAGTATTCCGTACACATGCTATAAGATCTGGCAAAGTGGATTCTATTGTCCAACAATGTATCAACAAAGGAGTATGTGAAAACATGCGCTAGATGTCAGAAGCATGGGAACATCAATGCTCGAGATGCAATGCCACTTATGAACAACCTTCAAGTGGAGTTGTTTGATGTTTGGGGAATCGAATACATGGGACCATTCCCAAGGTCTGGAGATGCTAAATATATCTTGGTGGCAGTTGACTATGTGTCCAAGTGGGTAGAAGCAATGCCATGTCGAGCTAATGATTCAAAGCATGCCAAGAAGATGTTTCATGAAATAATATTCCCAAGGTTTGGAACACCTCGATTGGTCATAAGTGATGGAGGATCACATTTCATTGGCATGTCCTTTAGACAATTCTTGACAGAATATGGAGTCAAACACAATATTGCTACTCCCTACCATCCTCAAACAAGTGGTCAAGCTGAGACATCAAATAAGCATATCAAGAACATTCTACAAAAGACCATAGATGAGATGGGGAAGAAATGGAAGTACAAGCTTCATGATGCACTATGGGCTTATCGAATCGCATTCAAGACACTCATAGGCATGTCACCTTATCAGCTCGTATATGGAAAAACATGCCACTTGCCCTGTTGAACTAGAATTGAGCACATTGGGCAATCAAGAAATGGAACATGGACCACCATCTTGCCGGGGCAAGAATCGACGGATGCAAATCTGAGCTAGAAGAATGGAGAGAAAAGGCTTATCATAGTGCCAGGATTTATAAAGAGAGAACAAAAAGATGGCATGACAAGAGAATCAAGCACAAAGAGTTCAATCCTGGTGATGAAGTTTTACTATTCAACTCAAGAGTGAAGCTTTTTGGTCATGGAAAACTTAGAAGCAAGTGGGAAGGGCCATTCAAAGTGATTGAAGTTGCACCACATGGTGTTGGGATCACACTTCAAGATGATACAGGTAACATATTCAAGGTAAATAGCCAACGTTTAAAAGTTTTTCTAGAACCAGAAAACTTAGAAGAAATTGACGTGACTGAATTCTTGCAATTTAATGAACCAATATAAAAAGCTCTAGACAACTAAAACTTACGTGGCTAATGCTTAACCTGTTCCACAAGTTTTGTTGTCTATTTGAGTTTTGCAAGATTTAAGGGAGAGAGACATGATAGGCTGACACCATCGTCACCATCTACCTCAACTTCCACATCATCAACGACCCGACACATCAATCTAGCTTGGGGGAGGGCACCCATAGTTATTACGATAAGTATCTCTATTATATATTCGCTAATATTTGGTTTGCTTAGTTTTCTAAAGTATTTGATAAGAGTCTAGTTTTATAAAGTCTAGTTGTTTAAAGAGTCTTTACTAGAGTATGAGAATAAATGATCAAGAGAGAGTGTACACCAGTTTGCTTTGCTCAACTAAAAAGAACCCTAAAATCTGCCAACATGGAGATGATGAATAGTTGCTCCGTCGTAATTCCTTTTCAGTGCCTAGCTTTCAAGCTTAATTTCTCTTGAGCCTTAAATGTAAAACTATTTTGGCTTGAGACTTACTTTGAACCTGAAACCTGTGGGTTGCAAATTGCTTGCTCTAAAGTCTAGGTAATTGACGGATATGATATAAGATGGTCTGAGCTGTTATTGATCTTACTCCTAGTGACACTAGATTTCTGGAGATTTGTTTTGAAAAATATAAAATGCACATGATAAGTTCCTGTGTGACAGAGTGTTGAACCTCCTACCACAGCCATATATATACATGCTCCCTAGATTAGGAAAACCCTTTGAGATATATATAGGCTGCTTGCTTTGCATTGAGTTTGTTCAATCTTTGTGACCCTTAGAAACTTGTCATGCTGATCATGTACACTCCACCTCATTCCATCTCGCTACATTTCCACTCCACTCAACTCCATTCACTTATATGTTATTTCCACCTTGGAAGTACGCATCCACCATATACACCCATTATACATACACCACTATCCACTCACTATAGCCACCAAAAATGTTCTATTCCTATTATGGGAGAGAGCAACCAAAAATATTCCCTATACACATTCACTCATTCATTTCTAGCCAATGTTTTACAGAAGCTCCATTACTTTTGTCTATCTCTCAAAAGTTATTGCAAAAGAGATTGGGGTTGTATTAAAAAAAGAGAGAGAGAGAGAAAAGAATAAAGGAGAGTTAAAAAATGGACAAGTGTCCGCTGAAAACAATGGGTACTTAGATGCTAGCCTCTCCATAAAAGAAAAATAAATAAACAGAAAGAAGTGCAACCCAAGTTCTCACAAAGTTTCTAGATTCCAAAAGAGAGATGATTCCTCAAGGAGCAAAAGTAGAATTAGGCTTTCCCCTCATTCATTCCATACACCTTACTATATTCCCTACCATCATATCCACTATAATCTTTCCACCATACACATGCACCACTTGATCAGTGTGACTCGTGACTTTGGATCCATTGCTTGAATTTACAATATATATTTAGTTAGTAGATGTAGTTTCTCCCACCTGTGAGCTCCAGATATAAGCCTTAGATATAGGGTGAGAGAGAAGAAGGCATAGTGTGCTCTTGCCTTAGCCAAAAATACTGCATATTATGTGAGAAAGGTGCCTTAGTTATGAGAAAGGTAAAACAACCTTAGTGCCTTAAAAGAGGATCCACAAATACTACAAATGAAAGACTAGAGAGAGTCATACCAGGAACTTTGAGTTTTATTTTGAAAACTTAAAAAAAACTCCAGAAGGATAGTTGAATAAAGAGTTTGAGATATGGTGCTTGACTTGATTGTTCTATCTTTCAATTGCCCAAGATCCCAAGAAAAGGCTATAAGCTCCATGGTTAAAGGTAATATGGGTAAGTTAAAAGTTGAAAAAAAAAGTTTATTCTTATCTGGAGAGAAATTTTGTTTAAAAGCATGTGTACTTTGGAGGTGTGGAAGCGTTGTAGCAACTCCTGATCCATTACTAAGTTTGGCTTTGCTAGGGACTAGCAAAGGGTAAGCTTGGGGGAGCTTGTTGACACCTGTTATAGCATAATATTAATAGTCAACTAAACATGAAATAAGGGCTTAAAATGAATAATCACATAGACTAGGAGCTTTACTAACATAATTCTACGAGCTTTGGTGATTTATATCTTTCTGAGGACTTAACAGATAAAAAGCGAGATAAGAGCAAAGTGAAAAGCCCGAAGAGTTTGCATCCCATACGATGAGAAGACTTGACCATGAGGCAACTCAATTCAAAAAGTGGACTAAAACATTCTTGAAGACACCAGAAGACACCAGGAGGAGGGCGAACTCGTTGTGACACAAGGCCGTGGCGATCGCCAGGCCCATTACTGGCGACTGCCAGGAGTTGGAGCCCAAATCCAGTCAACTTTTTAGGTCGATTTCTAACCGTCATTGAGGTTGTATCTATACCGTTGCTCAAGGTTGGTTTGATCCAAGGGTCCCTATTCATCGCCAAGGGCTATATAAGCAGACCCTCTGACCCCAGGGTGAAACCCTAATTCATTATTATTATCATTTGATCAAGAGAGGGGTCCCTTGTATGGATCTTTCTTTTAGGTTTAGCTATTAGAAAACAAGGAGAGAGGAGAGGTGAGAGCTTTGATGAGAAGCTGGACTTGTTAGCTTCTCCTCGACTTTGTACCTCTACGGATCTAATTCTTCATCGAGTTACATCCAGGTTCTTCATTTACTAATTCTATGTTTTCTTCTTGATTAAGTTCTTATTATATTTTGCTTACTTGATCTCCGCTCGTATTGAGTGCTCTAGTCTTAAGATCTAGATTTGAGTAGTAAATGTTAGTGTAGACGTGGTGTCTAGACTATAGTTTACCTGAGTTTGCGCCCAATCTTACGGATAGTTGTGGTAGCCCAAGAGGTGACAGCTCTGTCAGGCTATTGTAGTCCACCACGTATAGGTTGGTGTTTCGTAGAGCTTTTTGGCGGCCTTCCCCCGATTACCCCTTCCTAGTCCTATTCGAGGATCGGAAAGGTACCGTTGCTCCATAGTAAGTGAAAGATAGTAACCTAATCTTAATTGATTAGAACTTAGAATACCTTAGAGAATCCCTCTCTTCCTACCAAAAATACCTTCATCAATTATCCTTGGGCAACCTTGAGATTTTCTGGTACACTTCACGTTCCCCGTGGAATTCGATACCTTGGAATACTCCCGGGTGAAAGCTACACCGGTATCCGTGCGCTTACGGATTTCTCTGTTTGCATTAATTTATACCAACACTAGGTTATCGCTGATATCTCGTCGACACCGGCTAGCTAGGTCGCCGCCCGCACTGTGCCTGGGTCTGCGCCGACACTATGGGTGGCTGGCTCGCCATTGATGCCCCCTCGGGCGAGGCGGCGGGCGATGGCAGCCGCGACCATGCCGGCCGGTCGCGAGGAGGAAGAAGAGAGGGAGCCGGGCTGGGCTGGTGGCCTTGGCGGGGTTGGGCCGCCCACTTGCCGCTTGAAGGGAAGGGAAGGGAGAGGAGGGAAGGTAGCTAGGGCCGGCCCCGAATTTCTTCCTCCTTTTATTTTTTTATTTTTATTTCTCTTACTTTTCCCTTCTTCTTTTATTTTCATAACTCCTTTTAGGTTTTCCCACCAAAATAATTCAAGTAAATAATGTAAAGAGATCATTAGGCAATAAACTCTGAGGTTTTTGAAAAGTTGAAATTTTTAGCGAATTTTAAACATTATCAAAAAATCGGGGTGTTGCACATTGTTAATACTACTACTTCATATCATACTAAAGGGTCACCTCTACGATCTACCCCACGACTCGGCATATAGCGGCGTTTGCAGATATAACATATATAAGCACCACGATTACATAAGTTATAACACCTATCTTGCACATTACAAGATGAAAGCTATACAATCCTAAGCACGCAATCCATAATAAATATATAACTCTACTAGACATATTAAAGCAAACAATAAAGAATGCAATAGATAATATAATAAATATAAAGAACAATATCATAGATGAACTTGAGTAATAAATATATCAAAAGATATAATAATGTACCTATGAAACACCTTTGAGAATATGAAGCTCAAGTCTTCCTAGACTTGGATCTCCTTCTAATCTACTACTATGTAGCTAATCTCTCTAGATCTAGAAACTACGAAGAACTAGGGTTTATGGCTCGGACTTGATCTCCGGAATTCGGACTCTCAACCTGAATTATCAATACTTGAATTAGGGTTTCGGGGTGAGGTCTGCTCTTGCTTTATATGGCCCCATAGGATGAATCTCGGCCCTTGGATCAAACCAACTTGATTGACGCTTATTTGTAGATCTACTCCATAGGTCGGTTGTAGGAAGATTCTAGAAACAGAACACATGGCTCCATAGTGGGGTGCCGCGTGGCCCCACACATGGTGTCGCTGTCGCCCGACCCCACCTATCGGCAAGTGGGCCCCGACCTTTGCGAAGCTATCTTCTTTTGTCCTTTAGACCCTTGAAATTTATACTAATCGCCCCGATTTGGTCCTTTTCTTTGGTTTCTCTATTTCTCCTCTTTTCTCTCTAATATTCCGGTGTTTTCGAGTTCACCCGCAAAACCGAGTATATACAAAACTTGTGAAAATTATTAGTATAAACCCTATCTTTTATTGTTCTTGTTCTCAAATGATCTATCATTTCATGCTAAAAAGTTGACGATAACTACCCCAACACAGTACTTCCACACGGTATGGAGACGAGACCAATGGATCCCAAGTAATCCAAGTTTTAAACCTTTATATAAGAAACCTGATACTACTATTGAGAGGGTCAATGAATTACTCACCTCTGATGGATCTTCCTGGAATGAAGAGATTTTGAAAGAAATTTTTTAGAAGCTGATGTCAAGGAAATCTAGAAGATCCCACTTAGAAAATTAAAGGAAGATATGTGGGCATGGAGTGGAGAGAAAAGTGAATTGTATACTGTCAAATCTGCATATAGATTAATATCTTTCTCCAATCAAATAATGGAGCAGAACAAAACAATTCGTGCAAGTTCGTCAACGAGAGAGGACAACCAATATTGGAAAAGACTTTGGAAACTAAAAATTTCTCCTAAAGTGAAAGTGTTTTGGTGACGGGTGATGCATAATTTTGTGCCGTTAAAGCAAATTTGATGCAAAATCATATGAAGAAGCAAGGGCATGTCCTGACTGTGGTTTTGAAAATGAAACTGTTTATCATGCTTTATTTGAGTGCACTTTTGCCACCATGTTCGGCACTCTTTCTATAAACTTTTTAATATTGTTGGTGTAGCCCCGAAGTGGGCTACCCCCTGGTGGGATGAATCACTCAACTAGACTAAAGTGGATACATGAAGGTGTATGCAGAACTGGAGTACTCTTTCTATTAATTCTCTGTCTCGCTTTACAATGACCCTCGGGGTCTATTTATAGTCCGTAGACTCTTACAATTCCTATTTTACCCTCCTATCAACCCCTCGGATCTTCGCCTAGGCGCCTCGGGGGTAGAATGGTACTTCCTCTCCCGCGTTTCCACCAATCCATGCTTAGGACGCGCGCCAAAGCACATTAGGAGATTTTCGACAAGGAACCTCCACGGTCCGAAAGTGAATGCGAGGCTTCTCACGGCCGGGTCCTGCCTTTGTTGGCGGCGTGACCCGAATTTGACCGGAGGCGGACCTTGGGGGCCCGAATCCAGGATTTATTCGATGCCGTCTCTCGCCTCCGGGGAGCTCCGATTCGGACACCCGGCCCCCTTTAGGCTTCCTCCCGGACTTGGGCCGAATCAAGCATCCTTGCTCATTGGCATCCTTGCTCATTCGGCCGATCGAAAGGGGGTGGGTAGGTTCCGGCCTCCCCCCAATAGTAGCCCCTCGAGGCCAAGGGTTGGGCCCTTTCGTCCTGCCCTTCGTCGTGACTTCTAGGCCCTTAAGAAACCCCCTCGGAGCCGGATGCCTGATATGCGTTTTTGTCAAATATTTTTTTAAATAGTTTCTGTGGATGGCGAAACGACGCCACCTCGAGCCCCGAGGTGGCGGATGGGACGCAACCTCGAGCCGCGCGCCGTTTCTCCCCTATATAAAGGGGTCGGGGCCGGGGCGGTGATCTCTCCCCGGCTCATTTGCTTCCCCGCGCTCCAGCTTTCCCAGCGATCCTGAGCTCTTCTGCTTTCGGCAACCTCACCTTTCGGAGTTTGAGGGCATTCGGCAACCGGCTTTGTCTTCCCAAGTAAGTTTCCTTCCTTTCCTTCTTTTTCTTTCGGTTGAGTTGGGCGCCTATTTTTTATTTTAGGGTTTCACCGTTTCTTTCTATTTTTTGTATTCTAGGTTTCGTTGGTTTGGTAGAATGTCGGATCCGATTGCCTCGGGATCCGGCTCTTCGTCGGAAAGCTCTAGATCCACTAGCAGTTCGTCGAGTTCAGATTCGTCTGCTGTTAATGTGACTGAAGCTCATTCAATCCGGAGCATTGATCCGCATCTGTTCTCTAGCGAAAGCGAGGAAGATTCCGAATCTGGCAGTCCTGTTAGTCCTCAAGTTGTGGATGAGGTCGAAATGGATGTTGATATAGAGGGATCCCCTGTTGGCGGAGAGCTTTCGCCGCAGGCTGAGCCAGACCTTTCGAATCAAGCTGAGCCTGAGGCTTCTTTTGGGGCTGTAGATGGGTCAGAGGATGGCAGCTATTCCTTTGCCGAAGGTTCCGGGGAGAATCCGGGGCCTTCGGCTCGACGTGAGGTGTATTGGGCCGGATCCTCACGGGTCACCGAGGAAGTCTTGAATGAATACGTGCGCAAAGGCTTCATGGATCGCCAGACAAGACTTTTGTGCCGTGCCCCTACTGGGGAGAAGTATCCGAATCCCCAACCTGGCGAAGCTCTTGTTTTCAAAGACTATTTCAGAGCCGGGTTTCGGTTGCCGTGCGAGGACGCCTTTATCAGCGGTGTCCTTGACCGATTTGGCTTGCAGTTACATCATTTGACACCGAATGCGTTCACCCGCCTGGGGGCATTTGTGTGGGCTATGAAGATGATGGGAGCCCCCCTCTGCGTGGACACTTTCGTCCAATTTTATGCTTTGCACAAGAAACCGAAGAAGATTCGGGACGAGAGAACTGATGAACATTGCATCGTGCAGTTTGGGGCTTATACCTTTATTCCAAAAGGACACATTCGTCTTGCTCCCACTTTTTGCAACAAGTGGTCGAGGTGGACGCAATTCTAGTACTATGCTCGGGTCAGCGCCAGGGACGAAGATGACGCCACGAGATCCGGCCTGCCCGTGAATAGTGCTCTTGAGAGCCGAATGGTGCCTCTGCGAGCGAGGTGCCATGCATCCTTTGTTGAAAATGTAGAGGGGGATGCCGAGGCTACCATGGCGTTCCTGGCTACCCTCGCGCGGCAGAGTACACGCTACTTGGTTGAAGAGTGGATAGCCATGGAGGTCCATCCTTTGAGCGCTAGAGTTCATTTCGTAATTGACCCTCCGAACTACGAATACGAAACTAATCAGATTCGGGCAGCGATTCCGTCACGCTTCCATTCTCACAAAGTGTTTCTGGATTTTGTGATTGACGAAGCTGACGCTATACTTGGTGCGGTTGGTAAACGTGAGTATGACATGGCTCAGGAGATCATTGGGGAGAACGCCCGAATCAACAGGGCTTTCAACGCCATGGGCGTGCCTTGCCCTCACCGGCTTACTCCGGCCGAGGCTAAAGCTGATAAGGCCGCACGAATGGCGGCTTACCGTGGAAGAACTGTTGCTCATGATTCGGCCCCTCTTGAGCGGATCAAGAGGCAGAGAGTGTCTCATCCGAGGAAGCCAAAAGAGACCAAGGATATCGAGGTAGGTCGTCTCCTGGCTAGGGTTCCCGGTCTACGTAGCCGAAAGGTTACATTCGGCCGCACTCGCCTGTTTGGCGTTGTTACTTCCGCCTCGGTACTTTGCCCTAGTCTTCTCTAGGGTTTTCGGTTTTGCTTTTGGTGATTCGCTTGGTTTGCTTTCGACCTTTGGTACTGGTCTGTCTTGGTTGTTATTAATGTTCCTTCGTGTTGTCTGCAGGTCATCTCGAGTGATTCGGAAGACATGGCTGGCAAGTCTGTCAAAGCCCCCCTCGATACCTTGAAAGATGCCGGGGATTCGGTCTCGACCGGGCCGAACTTCGCTCCCCTCAAGCGACCGCGTGATGCTGCCGCAGCTACGAATGCTGCGGCTCAGAAAAAACAAAAGTCGAGCAAGGAGGCTCCGGCCTCGGCTACCGCCCCGCCTTCTTCGTCTACGCCGAAAGCAGCCCCGGGTAAGTCTCGGTTCTACCGGGAGTTCGTCAAGACTTCCGGCGTTTTCAGGGATTGCCTTTTCGGCCATGGTACACTCTCCCTCGGAAGTCATTCTAGTGACTTTAGGGAGACCGTTGTGTACTCCGGGATTAGCTCCCCCGAGGAGATGAGTCCACGAAGAGAGAAGACTTACAAGCTTGCTCGTTGTCTAGGAGCATATTCGGACGCTCGAGTGGTGGCTGGGGTGGATCCGCGCAATCTGCCCCTTCTTCCCACGGAAGGGGCGGTGAGATTCGGCACGGACTGCTCCACGTCCTTCACAGCCCCTCAGACTGAGAAGGAGCTGTTGAAGACGGAGCCTCAGCGGCTCTTCGACGCTCTCAACTTCTACGCCACCGGGGTGAGTTCTAGTTTCGCCCTGTGTTTTATGAATGTAGGTTTCGTGTCACTTATAATTTCGTGCTTGTTTGGTTTTCCTTTGTAGTCTATGCTCGTTGCCCGAACCCTGGAGAAGAAGTTCCAGGGCCAGGGCAGCAAGGCCCTCGAGGCCGAAAAGGCCAAGTCCGAGCGGTTAGCCAAAGACCTGAAGGCGGCTAACTCCGCGAAAGAAAGCCGAGTCGGGCGAAAGCGGCCGAAAATGGCCGAGAAGAAGTCGGTGGAGCTGGAGCTTGACGCCGAGCGAAAGCGTAACCAGTCGGTTGCGCTTACTGCTGAGCATGAAGTCAAGGCCGGCGTTTCGGCCTTGCAGCGCTTGCTGGCCTCATTCGGCGACGAGGCCAACCCGCCGCAGGGACTTGGCTATGGGGAGACTCTCCCTTGGCTAGTGTAGGAGATTCGCGCCCTGTATGACTGAGTGGAGACCGGAAGGGGCTACGCCTCTTTGGAGACCCTTCGGGCATTCGGCTCCTGAAGGGTCGAGATGGGGACTAGAGGGGGGGTGAATAGTCCCTTTTAAAAACTAATCAAACCGGCTAACCGACTTGGCAAACTTTTTGATCTGGTCATATAACTCGGTCAAAGTTTTGGGTTCCTCCCTTTCTAAGAGCGCAGCACACTGACCTATGGCCATGCCCTCGATTGCCGCTGCTATCACTACTTCATCCGAGACATTCGGCGTTTGAGCGCGAAGCTGTACTATTTTTTGAGATACTGTGTCAATGACTCTCCATCCTCTTGCTCGAGCTTTAGAAAATCCCTGGTTCCCTTTTTTAAGGCCCGGAAACCCTCGAAGGTGATGATTAACTGCTCTCTCAGCTGTTTCCAATTTCTTATTGAAAGCGGACGTAGAGCGATGTACCATTCATGCGCGATGTCTTCTACTGCCATGATGAGAGATTTCGCCAGAGTGACCGAATCCCCTCCTGCCGAATGTACTGCGGCTTCATAGCTTGCGATGAACTTCCTTGGATCCGATTTTCCATTGAATGATGGCAGTCTGGGTTTGTACCCTATCGGCCATGGGCTTAGCTGTAATTCCGGTGCGAGCGGCGAGACCGGGTCGACTTCCCTATCCGCGACGAAACTGGTCCTTGCCGGTGCTGTGTTTTTCTCCATCTGAGCTATTTCACGGAGCAAATTCTCTTTTTCGATTTCGGCAAGCTTCAGCTGTTCCCGAGCCGAATCCTCTCTTGGCTTGGCTGCCTCACCTTTCATCATTGCATCTTTCTGAGCTCTCAACTCTCTGAGTTCGGCCTGCCTGAGGCTCAGTTCTTGTATCAACCTGGAGCGTTGTTCTGCTCATTCCCGCCTACTTGATGCTCAAGTGGTCGCTCTTCTTCTCGATTCTTCTCCATCTTCTAGAACTTGAGCCTCCTGCTCCGGAAGGGCCTTGACCGTTATTGCGGGACCGGTAGCCGCATCTTTTGTTTAAGCCATGTAACATCCCCGATGTTAATATGCAATTAAAAATGGCCATGTCATCATATGCATTGCAAAGCATGCATTTTGAATAACCTCCTATGCATAAAGTAAAATAAGTTTATTTATTTAGAAATTGTATGTGCTTTAGGGTTTAATGTGATTTTATTTTAATCACATGTGATTGATCCTAATTATGTGTTTGGTTGATTGTTTTTATATATATTAATTGATGGTTTGAAATTTGATCCAATTTTACTTTGATTTGAATTTTGAAAACCCTCATTTCCAAAACCCCCGATTTACCCCCTTTTCGATATTTCAAAATCCATGCAAAATTTGACAAAACTTTCAAAAGCTAGTTTGTAGATCTGGTTTTGTTGTACAAAAGATGTGTACAAAGTTTTTAAAGTTTTTGTGAAATTTTAAAAGTAATTTTGAATTCAAATTTATCCCTTTTTGACCCCTTTTCAAAAAGTCCATTTTCGAGGCCGAATTTGAAGATGCTTCTTTTTATGAAATGTGTGGAGCTTGAAAAGTTGAGAAAAGTTTGTTCTTGGAGATTTTTGAGTTCAGTTCAATTTTTGGGAGTAATTTGTAAAATTCAATTTAGGGTTTGGAAATTAGAAAGAAAAGGGGGAGAGAAAACAGAGCAGTGCCACGCAGCTGCTCGCCGGCGACACGTTGGTGACCTTCCCGGCGTTTCCAACCACTCGGTCTTGCCACCTCCTTCTTGTGCGCTGGCAATGGAAGCTGTTGCGTGTCCTCGCCCCGCACCATCTCTATCCGGACAAGAGGAGGGCCCGACGGCGTCCTTATCCTCCCTCCCGAGCTCATTCCGCCGCCGGTCATCCCCTCTTGTCTCTCTCAAATTCGTCGTACTTGATCCGTCTCTCGCCACTCCATCCTTGCCACCAGCTTCGCCTCGACCTTGCGCATCCAGCGAGCCCAAAATCGCAGCCCCGCATCGCCTGAGTTGCCCGGCGCAACCTTTCTTCTCCGGGTCCGGCCGGAGCGCCGCCGCGATCCGCCTCGCCGTCGTCCCACTGCTCCGGTGAGCCTGGTGGAAAACCAGCTAGTGCTATGGAATAGTCTCGATGCGTTGATCATGGTCGGCTCGATCGTTTCATGTTTTGCCCGCAGGAACCGCCGGAACGCGGACCTTGCCACCGGAGAGCGCCTCCGTCACCGCTGTCACCGTCGTCCACCCACCTTCGTTCTGTCCTCGCCTCAACCGACGTGAGAACCGTGCTCGGGTGAGCGCCCGGTCATTACCGTGTCTTGGGTTTGTCGATTCGTGCATCGTAGCCGCCGGAACGCCGGCCGCCGACGAACCCGACGGTGCCGCCGCTCCGCGCAAGGCCGTGCTAGTTAGGGGGCCGGTCTCGTTCGATTGTTAGGGGAAAGGGTCGCCCGGTGTGCCGAGAATGTTGCCGTGCTCGCCGCCGCCGGGGAAAGCCCCGGGCGAGCCTTTGCGCCGTGCGCCGCGCCGGCCGTAGCCGCCATGGCCGCCGGCCATGGAGCCGCCGTGCTCTAGAGAAGGGGAAAAGAGGGTCGAGGTGCGAAAGAGAGAGGGGAGTCGAGAGGGAGAAGTCCCGTGGTCGGGGACCTCTCCGCCGGCGAGATTTCGCCGGCCAACCGCCGGCGGGGGCCGTGGTCAGCGCGGGAGTGGCTGGGGACCCGATAAATCAAGAATAGGAAAACATTCAGGTCCCTTTGCAAACTCCATGACTCAAGTGGAATAGTGCTTGCCGTGGTTTTGTAAATATCAAAGATAACGAGGACCTTTT